>JAAVTG010000526.1:0-142342 GCA_011947345.1 Phytophthora quininea
GTGGTTGGTGTTTGAGGTGTGATCAGAGCGAGTCTGCGTTTGCGATGGAGCTTGCGTGTGGTGGAAGTCGTGCAGCCCCTATAGCTCAGTGGTAGAGCACTCGCTTCGTAAGCGAAAGGTCGGTGGTTCGATCCCGCCTGGGGCTCCATTTTCCTCCTTTGCTGCCCCTACGCCTGCCTTTTGTTCGCCAGCCGACGCCCTTTGCACACTAACACACAGCAGCTACCCACGTCGACTCTGGCTCACCGGTGCAGTGTTCACAAACTATCGTCGATACACAGACGCTGCCGAAACACGAAAGCCGATGCGCTCGATTGGCCAACCCGTCTCTCTACTTCGTGGCTCGAACCGACATTGACGCCCTACGCACCACAACTGCGGGCGAAACGGACCCATGGGGACCTGGACGATGTCATGAGATGTACTTCAGATGACGTGCGGGTTCACTGACAAGTAGAGGCAAGGTGGTGAGGGGACACAAAGGAAGCGAACTAGATGCGCTCAGTAGCTTATTACCGACCAGCTTCGATCCGTTCAGTTGCACTAGCGTATCGCCGTCCTTTGCAACGAGCCAGCAAACAGCCATTCCCGTTTCAGGTCGAGATAGCATTTCGCATCGCTAGCACACTCACAACACTCACAAGACGCGCTTGGAACGAGAGAACACACACACAGTATGGTAAAGTGTTATCTATTGCAACATACGCGAGAACAATCAGGCCACTCCGCCATTACTCGCCTCAAGACACCAGCTCAGCAACAGCCATCGCCGGGTTCACCGCTGTAGTGTACGGAGGCTGTTCCTGTCGCCTATCGTGGTGGCTAGATTCACGTCGGCCATAAGAGCGATGCGATGTTGCCTTTTTCCGGCGAGGAGGAACTGTGCTGCGTGCGCATCACGTGCGAGACACTGCCGATCCGATCTCAAAGTTGAATGCGAAAGGGTAAGTCACACAGAACCGGTGTACAGCAATTTGGACAGCAATTGGAAGAGGAGCGTCTGATCTTACTTGTCAAAGCACGCCGATGGTGGGGTCATCACCGTAGCGAATGCGCTGCTAGCATGAACGTGGTCCGGCAAGAAGCGCTTTCATTGCTTGGTGTCGTCTCATCATTGCTAAAACTCGGCAAAAACACCACGATGGATTGATCCTACTTCATTGTATGCAATCCCAGCATTTCACTAGGAAAGCTCTTGGTTGGCAAACTCGCTCGGCTTGTTCTATCTGCTTTCTAATACGTTGAAGCACGTCAAACAAACAGAAACCGGACGTGAGCAAAAATCTTAGTAAACACCATTTGTCCGGCTGGAAATCCAATTTATACCGTTTTGTCCTACAATGACTCTCTTTCAACCGGACAACGCAGCACCTGCCATGGCCGCCACTTCACCTCGGAGCTTCAACTGCGCAGGCGGTCGGATCTAGCTCTCCCTCTCCGGCGCGATGGGCTCCGCCAGCAGCACGGAGCGCCCCATGAGCGAGATCGACTTCGAGTCGTACAAGGGTGTGCGCTACACCAACGCCGTGCCCAACACGGGCGACGCCACGCACGGCCCGACCTTCGAGGTGCCTAACAACATCCGTGGTTGTGTAGAGGTGTGGTGGGACGCCAGAGGGTGGTTTTGGCGGAGTTGTGGCCCAATTGTGTGTGTGGGTTTAGGTCTTGGTTGGGGTTTGGAGTGTGTTTTTGTGGATTGGTACGGTGACAGCTTGGCCGAGTGGTTAAGGCGTTAGCCTGCTAAGTTAATGGGGCAACCCGCGTGAGTTCGAATCTCACAGCTGTCGACTTTTTCCTCCTTTGTTCTCGTTGACGGACGGCAGCGCTTCACGACTGGACGAGTCCTGTTCCCACTGTCGTTGCTCGTCAGTGCCGACAGAGCATGTCCCATGGGGTGTGGTGCGGTGGTTCTGGATGTGAGGCCCAAGTAAAGCATTTATAGCCTCGCGCGAGGGCCGAGTAGCAGGAACCACTTCGGTGGTCATCCGTAAAAATTGGAACGATACAGAGAAGATTAGCATGGCCCCTGCGCAAGGATGACACGCATAAATCGAGAAGTATCGCACTTTTTGTGGCGCCAGTCGTTGACTGCTGAGGAACCGCAGCGAGGCACTGCGCAAGCGCGCTGACCAGCAGTATGGTGATGCCACGGACTCCGACGGTAAGGTGAAGTCACGTTGGAGAATCAATGTCGACGCGAGCTCAAGAAAACACGAGTGTATGGAGCACGGAGAAGCAAACGAGCAAAACGTTTTCGGCGAGGACGATAAGCATAACAAATGGTGAGGGAAGAGGGGATCGAACCCCCGACCGCTGGGACTGGAATCCAGCGCTCTACCACTGAGCTATTCCCCCGACACCAAATCAACCCTTCCCCACCAACTCACACGCCTCGAACAACCGTCCCTTTCACGCGCTTAGACGCCTCGCCGACGCCTGCCTCCCACGTCTACGAGACTTTACCCGACACCCTGCACCATGGTGGCGCCATTTGGGTCTTCATCGAGACCGTGGCGTCTCGCTGCGAGCGCGTCGGTCTGACTAAGGAAGCAAGGTCTAGGATGCCTGAAAGGGTCGGTGGAGAGACACACCTCGGCGGCAGCGTGGGCAACGGCACGTGTTGTCAGTGGTCTTTGTGGTGGCGTGGTTGGTGTTTGAGGTGTGATCCAGAGCGAGTCTGCGTTTGCGATGGAGCTTGCGTGTGGTGGAAGTCGTGCAGCCCCTATAGCTCAGTGGTAGAGCACTCGCTTCGTAAGCGAAAGGTCGGTGGTTCGATCCCGCCTGGGGGCTCCATTTTCCTTCTTTTGCTGCCCCCACGCCTGCCTTTTTGTTTGCCAGCCGACGCCCTTTGCCGCACACTAACACACAGCAGCTACCCACGTCGACTCTGGCTCACTGGTGCAGTGTTCACAAACTATCGTCGATACACACAGACGCTGCCGAAACACGAAAGCCGATGCGCTCGATTGGCCAACCCGTCTCTCTACTTCGTGGCTCGAACCGACATTGACGCCCTACGCACCACAACTACGGGCGAAACGGACCCATGGGGACCTGGACGATGTGTCATGAGATGTACTTCAGATGACGTGCGGGTTCACTGACAAGTAGAGGCAAGGTGGTGAGGGGACACAAAGGAAGCGAACTAGATGCGCTCAGTAGCTTATTACCGACCAGCTTCGATCCGTTCGGTTGCACTAGCGTATCGCCGTCCTTTGCAACGAGCCAGCAAACAGCCATTTCCCGTTTCAGGTCGAGATAGCATTTCGCATCGCTAGCACACTCACAACACACTCACAAGACGCGCTTGGAACGAGAGAACACACACAGTATGGTAAAGTGTTATCTATTGCAACATACGCGAGAACAAGCAGGCCACTCCGCCATTACTCGCCTCAAGACACCAGCTCAGCAACAGCCATCGCCGGGTTCACCGCTGTAGTGTACGGAGGCTGTTCCTGTCGCCTATCGTGGTGGCTAGATCCACGTCGGCCATAAGAGCGATGCGATGTTGCCTTTTTCCGGCGAGGAGGAACTGTGCTGCGTGCGCATCACGTGCGAGACACTGCCGATCCGATCTCAAAGTTGAATGCGAAAGGGTAAGTCACACAGAACCGGTGTACAGCAATTTGGACAGCAATTGGAAGAGGAGCGTCTGATCTTACTTGTCAAAGCACGCCGATGGTGGGGTCATCACCGTAGCGAATGCGCTGCTAGCATGAACGTGGTCCGGCAAGAAGCGCTTTCATTGCTTGGTGTCGTCTCATCATTGCTAGGAAACTCGGCAAAAACACCACGATGGATTGATCCTACTTCATTGTATGCAATATGATCCCAGCATTTCACTAGGAAAGCTCTTGGTTGGCAAACTCGCTCGGCTTGTTCTATCTGCTTTCTAATACGTTGAAGCTGCCACGTCAAACAAACAGAAACCGGACGTGAGCAAAAATCTTAGTAAACACCATTTGTCCGGCTGGAAATGTCCAATTTATACCGTTTTGTCCTACAATGACTCTCTTTCAACCGGACAACGCAGCACCTGCCATGGCCGCCACTTCACCTCGGAGCTTCAACTGCGCAGGCGGTCGGATCTAGCTCTCCCTCTCCGGCGCGATGGGCTCCGCCAGCAGCACGGAGCGCCCCATGAGCGAGATCGACTTCGAGTCGTACAAGGGTGTGCGCTACACCAACGCCGTGCCCAACACGGGCGACGCCACGCACGGCCCGACCTTCGAGGTGCCTAACAACATCCGTGGTTGTGTAGAGGTGTGGTGGGACGCCAGAGGGTGGTTTTGGCGGAGTTGTGGCCCAATTGTGTGTGTGGGTTTAGGTCTTGGTTGGGGTTTGGAGTGTGTTTTTGTGGATTGGTACGGTGACAGCTTGGCCGAGTGGTTAAGGCGTTAGCCTGCTAAGTTAATGGGGCAACCCGCGTGAGTTCGAATCTCACAGCTGTCGACTTTTCCTCCTTTGTTCTCGTTGACGGACGGCAGCGCTTCACGACTGGACGAGTCCTGTTCCCACTGTCGTTGCTCGTCAGTGCCGACAGAGCATGTCCCATGGGGTGTGGTGCGGTGGTTCTGGATGTGAGGCCCAAGTAAAGCATTTATAGCCTCGCGCGAGGGCCGAGTAGCAGGAACCACTTCGGTGGTCATCCGTAAAAATTGGAACGATACAGAGAAGATTAGCATGGCCCCTGCGCAAGGATGACACGCATAAATCGAGAAGTATCGCACTTTTTGTGGCGCCAGTCGTTGACTGCTGAGGAACCGCAGCGAGGCACTGCGCAAGCGCGCTGACCAGCAGTATGGTGATGCCACGGACTCCGACGGTAAGGTGAAGTCACGTTGGAGAATCAATGTCGACGCGAGCTCAAGAAAACACGAGTGTATGGAGCACGGAGAAGCAAACGAGCAAAACGTTTTCGGCGAGGACGATAAGCATAACAAATGGTGAGGGAAGAGGGGATCGAACCCCGACCGCTGGGACTGGAATCCAGCGCTCTACCACTGAGCTATTCCCCGACACCAAATCAACCCTTCCCCACCAACTCACACGCCTCGAACAACCGTCCCTTTCACGCTTAGACGCCTCGCCGACGCCTGCCTCCCACGTCTACGAGACTTTACCCGACACCCTGCACCATGGTGGCGCCATTTGGGTCTTCATCGAGACCGTGGCGTCTCGCTGCGAGCGCGTCGGTCTGACTAAGGAAGCAAGGTCTAGGATGCCTGAAAGGGTCGGTGGAGAGAGACACACCTCGGCGGCAGCGCGTGGGGCAACGGCACGTGTTGTCAGTGGTCTTTGTGGTGGCGTGGTTGGTGTTTGAGGTGTGATCCAGAGCGAGTCTGCGTTTGCGATGGAGCTTGCGTGTGGTGGAAGTCGTGCAGCCCCTATAGCTCAGTGGTAGAGCACTCGCTTCGTAAGCGAAAGGTCGGTGGTTCGATCCCGCCTGGGGGCTCCATTTTCCTTCTTTTGCTGCCCCCACGCCTGCCTTTTTGTTTGCCAGCCGACGCCCTTTGCCGCACACTAACACACAGCAGCTACCCACGTCGACTCTGGCTCACTGGTGCAGTGTTCACAAACTATCGTCGATACACACAGACGCTGCCGAAACACGAAAGCCGATGCGCTCGATTGGCCAACCCGTCTCTACTTCGTGGCTCGAACCGACATTGACGCCCTACGCACCACAACTACGGGCGAAACGGACCCATGGGGACCTGGACGATGTGTCATGAGATGTACTTCAGATGACGTGCGGGTTCACTGACAAGTAGAGGCAAGGTGGTGAGGGGACACAAAGGAAGCGAACTAGATGCGCTCAGTAGCTTATTACCGACCAGCTTCGATCCGTTCGGTTGCACTAGCGTATCGCCGTCCTTTGCAACGAGCCAGCAAACAGCCATTTCCCGTTTCAGGTCGAGATAGCATTTCGCATCGCTAGCACACTCACAACACACTCACAAGACGCGCTTGGAACGAGAGAACACACACACAGTATGGTAAAGTGTTATCTATTGCAACATACGCGAGAACAAGCAGGCCACTCCGCCATTACTCGCCTCAAGACACCAGCTCAGCAACAGCCATCACCGGGTTCACCGCTGTAGTGTACGGAGGCTGTTCCTGTCGCCTATCGTGGTGGCTAGATCCACGTCGGCCATAAGAGCGATGCGATGTTGCCTTTTTCCGGCGAGGAGGAACTGTGCTGCGTGCGCATCACGTGCGAGACACTGCCGATCCGATCTCAAAGTTGAATGCGAAAGGGTAAGTCACACAGAACCGGTGTACAGCAATTTGGACAGCAATTGGAAGAGGAGCGTCTGATCTTACTTGTCAAAGCACGCCGATGGTGGGGTCATCACCGTAGCGAATGCGCTGCTAGCATGAACGTGGTCCGGCAAGAAGCGCTTTCATTGCTTGGTGTCGTCTCATCATTGCTAGGAAACTCGGCAAAAACACCACGATGGATTGATCCTACTTCATTGTATGCAATATGATCCCAGCATTTCACTAGGAAAGCTCTTGGTTGGCAAACTCGCTCGGCTTGTTCTATCTGCTTTCTAATACGTTGAAGCTGCCACGTCAAACAAACAGAAACCGGACGTGAGCAAAAATCTTAGTAAACACCATTTGTCCGGCTGGAAATGTCCAATTTATACCGTTTTGTCCTACAATGACTCTCTTTCAACCGGACAACGCAGCACCTGCCATGGCCGCCACTTCACCTCGGAGCTTCAACTGCGCAGGCGGTCGGATCTAGCTCTCCCTCTCCAGCGCGATGGGCTCCGCCAGCAGCACGGAGCGCCCCATGAGCGAGATCGACTTCGAGTCGTACAAGGGTGTGCGCTACACCAACGCCGTGCCCAACACGGGCGACGCCACGCACGGCCCGACCTTCGAGGTGCCTAATAACATCTCGATCGACGAGGCGCAGCAGACGCTGTACCACAACTTCCTGCGCGGCTGGAGCAAGGAGAACGGCCAGCGGCCCTGTTACGGGCGGCGCGTGGTGGACCCAACCACGGGCCGCGTAGGCCCGTTCCAGTGGATGACGTACGCCGAGGTCAAGAGCCGCGTGGACGATCTGGCCGCCGGCCTGACCCGCGCCTGCGGCCTCAAGCGCCAGGAGCTCGTGGGTATCTTCAGCAAGAACCAGATCGAGTGGTGTCTGGTGGCTCACGCCTGTGACCGCATGGCCTACGCGCTCGTGCCGCTGTATGACACGCTGGGACCCGATGCCGTGCCCTACATCGCCAACCACACGGAGCTGCGCGTGCTCTTCTGCGGCATGGACCAGTTCCACGTCGTCATGGACTGCAGAGAGAACTGCCCCAAGCTGCAGACGGTGGTGCAGTTTGAGCCCGTGACGGAGGAGCAGCGGCACGTGGCGGCGGCCAAGAACATTGAGCTCAAGAGCCTGAGCGATCTGGAGCTCATGGGACGTGCTGAGCCCATGCCGGCGGATCCGCCGCTGCCGACGGACATTTCGACACTGTGCTACACGTCGGGCACGACGGGAGACCCCAAGGGTGTGATCTTGCTGCACCGTAATTTTACGATCATCAGCACGCTGGCTGGAGAGCGGCTGAGTGTGGACCCGACGGACGTGCATTTGAGCTATCTGCCACTGCCGCACGTGTTTGAGAGGGCGGTGATCGGGTCGATGCTGCAGAATGGAGCTGCTTCTGGGTTCTACCAAGGAGACGTCTTGTTCCTGATGGAAGATCTGGCGGAGTTGTCTCCGACGCTGTTCGTATCGGTCCCGAGACTGTTCAACCGGGTGTACGATAAGATCACACAAGGGGTGGCCGCTGCTGGCGGGCTCAAGAAGCTCATGTTTGACCAGGCGTATGCCAGCAAACGCGCGGGTCTGAGCGCCGGGTACAAGACCCACGCCCTGTGGGACGCGCTCATCTTCGCCAAGATCCGGCAGGTGCTGGGAGGGCGAGTGCGATTGATCTTGTCCGGGTCGGCTCCGCTAAGCGCTGATGTCAAGGAGTTTATGAAGATCGTGTTCTGCTGCGATGTGGTGGAGGGCTACGGACTTAGCGAGACTGCGGCTGGGCTTTGTCTTGCTGGGGGCGACATGCCCTTGGGTGCGCACGTGGGTCCTCCGCTTGTGCGGATGCAGGTGTGTCTCGAGGACGTGCCCGAGATGGGTTACACCAGCAAGGACAAGCCGCGACCGCGTGGCGAGATCCTCACCAAGGGCCCCGTCGTGTTTGCCGGCTACTACAAGGAGCCCGAGAAGACTGCCGAGGTGTTCGATGCCAACGGTTGGTTCCACACGGGCGACATCGGCTGCTGGAACGCCGACGGCACGCTGAGTATCATCGACCGCAAGAAGAACATCTTTAAGCTTTCGCAGGAGAGTATGTGGCGGCGGAAAGATCGAGGGCGTGTACTTGAAAAGCAAGTACGTGGCGCAAGTGTTCGTGTACGGGGACTCGCTACAGAGCTGCCTCGTTGCCGTCGTGGTGCCGGACCCGGAGATGGCTGAAGCCTGGGGCCACGACAAGGGACTGACAGGCGAGCACGCGACGGTGCCGCAGCTTGTGCACAATGCCGCGTTCCAGAAGGAGGTGCTGGAGGACATGCAGAGCACTGGTAAGGAGGCTCAGCTGCGTGGCTTCGAGTTCGTCAAGAAGGTCCACTTCCACCCGGACGCCTTCTCGATGGACGACGGCCTGATCACCCCCACGTTCAAGCTCAAGCGGCTGCAGCTCAAGGCGCGCTTCGAGAACGAGATCAAGCACATGTACGAGGAGCTCCAGTAGGAAGAATTGAGGTTGAAGCAGTTGAAGCGATCGATAAACCATGTCACATGTTTTTGGGTTGCAGTAGGCTAACATTTGGGTCATTATTACCCAAATTGACTGACTAGTGTTGGCTCGACAACATGCCAGCGTCTCCGGCGCTCTCGACGCCGCTAGAGCGACCTGTGGTCGGCACCAGGAGCCCCAGCACCGACTACCACCGCATTGAGCTATGCACAACCGATGACCCGACGGAGATGAGTGGTGCGTCATCCACCGCCTCGCCCGGCGTCAGCTCGCTCAAGCGCTTTGCCTGCCAGTTCGACCCTGTCTCCAACAAGGGCCGCGTGTTGGTGCTGCTGTTCGACCGCGACGGCGAGTCGGCCTTCAAGGAGGTGAGTCGCCTGGATGTGCTGCGGATGACGCAGGAGGCTGCCAAGGAGGAGGAGCAGTCGAAGGAGGCCGCAGACGCCGCCCCCACACCGCTGCGCCGACTGGGCAGTTTGGGCAACGCCCGTCGACGAGGCAGCATGGCGCAGATGCGAGGAGAAGGCGGCGAAGGCGCAAACTTTGCCACTGTTTGCGATGTCCAGGTAGGAGTCGAGCTCTGCTTTGAAGAGAGTTTTGTATCTGATGGAGACTTGTGTTGCTAGCGAGTGCACGCTCGAGACATCCGGCGGATGGAGAATGCGTTTTCAGTATCGAATGAGCCGTCCATCGTCATCCGGAAGCAGGCGATTCTGATCAGTGCTGGTATGTGGTTTGCTGGATGGAAGTTCAAGACTGGCTAGCTGCTGACGTTGAGTGTTGCGCTGTGCAGATCCCTTACGAGCGATTGTGATGAGGGATGTGTGCCTAGTGTACGTGCCCGATGGAGCAGACAGCTTGCTGTCTATTTTGAAGGAGCAATTTCTTGTGACAGCTCGCGAGAATGCGGACGCTCCCTACGAATTCAGGTATGATCACGCTTGGGAATAACATCGTAATTAGGTGCGGAATTGATTGAATTTTTTTAATATTTTTCGACAGAGCTCTTGAAGCGCTTCTAGCTACACTTGCGCGGTACTTCCAGGCAGATTATGAGAAGCTTTCTCCCGTTGTCATCAGCGCTTTAGACAGGCTTGTCCAAGGAAACTTGCACTCGCGGGAGCTGGAGACACTACGCGAGTTCAAAAACACAATGAACGAATTCGAATCCCAGGTCGACGGTGTCCGACGCGTGCTGATGGAGCTGCTGGACAATGAAGAAGACCTGCGGCTGTTGTACCTCACCAAACTTCACGAAGAGCCTTCACTTCTGAACGATCTCTTCAGCTTTGATTCTGAGGAGGCCGAAGTGCTGATTGAGAACTACCTCCAAGACATTTTCTCGACGCGAACGCAAGTGGATCTGATGCAGCATCGAATCACGAATACGGAAAGCCTCGTCATGCTGAAGCTCGACTCGATGCGAAACTACTTGCTCCGAGTAGACCTCGTGTTTTCGCTTGTGATGATCAGTCTGTCTGTTGGTACTCTGCTTGCTGGAGTGTTCGGCATGAATTTGGCGTCCGGAGTCGAGTCAGCTTGGGGATGGTTCTGGGGTGTGGCGATCACTTGTGTGGTGTCGTTCATTGTCATCATACTAACTGGAATCCTCTTCTTCAAACAGAAAGGGGTGCTACAGCTTTAACTAGAACAACAATTCGCATTGAATCTAGAGCAAACTCATCACCATTTAGAGTATCGTGCATTTGCTGCGTTGTGAACCCGTCTACTTCTTCTCGAACTTGACAGCACCAAGAGTGAACTGCTCCTGGCTGCCCTTCGCCAAAATCTCACCCAGTTTCGTGCCGATGAGATGGTGGTTGGTAATTTTGATGTCGCGCTGTTTGCGAGGGCGATTCTTTTCTTGTCCTCTTTCAGTCGGCGCTTCATCTGGCGACGACTGGCATCCACCTTGGCTTGCGTAGTCAGACCAGCTTGGACCAATTTCTTTTCGAACTCGGCTCGATCCGAGGGCCAATTCCGCAAAGTATCACGCCACAACTGGCGAATGTCGTTCGAGCAGCCTACGCAAGAACTGTGAGTATTACGTTTGATCAAAACGCAAGTGTTGTTTGACGTACCATGCTTGACCATTTGAAACTTGGGACCACGCCTAGGCAAGAGATCCCACCGATCACTACTGGCCACGTTTCGCCTCTTTGCATCCGGGAACGGAACGTCCATCGGAAGGTGCTCGTTGTCGAACTTGAACATGTACCTGTGGGAAGAAGCACCTGCTAGTAAGTAAATGCACTACTACCTCATTACTATTGTATGCCTTACTTGATCTTCTTGGTCACATTTGGGTCACGCGTCGATGCCACACTCTTCGACGCCATCCCAGCAAAAGGCGCAGGACGAATAGCACTGGAGCTCTGGAGTAGGATAAAGAGGGGGTAAGCAAAAGGTTAAAAACAACAACAACTGTGAAAGCACTTACTCTGACAGCTGCCGACACACGGAACCAATTATCCCCAATGCGGAACGCGTCTCCACGACGAATTTCGCCCGTCAAGTCTTGGCTGGAATGCGCGAAATAGCTGCCAGGCTCGACGGTCGCCACACCTGACAGATCCACGAGGAAGGCAGAACCACGTGGGTAGTACACCTCGGCTCCCTTGTCCGCGTTCTTCAAGCACATGATCTCTCCTGTGCGTGACAGCTCCCTCAAATCATCCTCCACGCCGACATAACAATCGATGAGGTCTTCAATCGGCATGCCCTCAGGAATCTGCTCACAAAGCGGTTAACAACCCAAACCTTAATGGTAAAGATATCGCAGCTCACTCGATCCATGATCTTGAGCAGCTGCATCTTGTTCTTGATGTCGTATTTCGCCTATTGAAAGAGCAACACATAACTCAATACTCCTCAGCAGCACCGTTGAGACTGCCATTTGTCTACCTGGTAGGCGTAGTGGTCCCCTTGCACGCGCACTTTGGGGTTGTTTTTGAGCCGCTGCTCCACTTGTTCGTCCATCGTCAGGTCCTACCAATAAAACAACCCATTAGTGTTAAACCTTTTAGTAACCAGCCTCCAGCCACGTACGATGCCTGTGTTCTTGAAAATGTCCGTCACGGTGACGGCTTTGTGCATCGGCACCTTGCGCAAGAACTCCAGGATCTTGTACACTTTGGCGCCATCGTTCTTGGGCACCATTGACGCGTCCACTAGCAGGTAAAAACTGTTAGGGCACAGTTCATCCCCTTCCACTGCTCGTAGAGACTCAGGAAGCCGCATCTTACCTTGTGAGACCACCGTCTCCTTGACCGCCTTGGTAGGGACCACGGCGGGCGCGGCCTCCGCCGCCTGCTGTGACCCGTACGCCAAGTTGCGCCACATTCTTTCTGCGTCGTGCGATGACTATTGCCGACTGAAAGCAAAATATGCTTTATTCTTCTTATGAAAGGTCACTAATACAAATGTCGCTGAAACGGGGTATTTCTCGTGCTAATATTTTGTTAATGCACCTGACTTTAAGAGTTTTGCAGTTATAGACAATTATCGAGTGTGACCTTGGCAATAGCGACGAACGTCATCGTGCAAGGTGCTGCCACACAGCTACAGGAATGGAACCGGGGCCAAGGAGTGCAAGGCAGACGCTGACGGACCTCATGCTCGAGTTCCTGGAGGCAGCAGTGCATGAATTTCTGTACGACAAGAACGGAAACTCCGGCACTCAAGTTGACCGTGGTGTTGTGTTATGTGTCCGTTGGCTATAGATTCGCTTGGAACGTCTACCCGAAAGGTAATTTCCTTCACATACACCAACAGATGACCACGCTGACTCATCTGTATGACAAGTAGGATCCTTCGAGCAGCGCGTGCTGTACAGTGTTCCTGTGCACATGAACCGCCACCCGCAGTTGTGCGAGTACATCCATTCAATGCTAGCTGGCTGTCGTCCGTGGATCTACCGAGACGAGCTGGAGAAGCTCTGCATCGTTCTCCTCAACAAGGAAGGGCGGGCACTGGAGACGCTTGTGGTCGAGCCAGGATGGACGCAAACGCTGCTGGAAGCTCAACAGGAGCAGCCACTGCCGTTGACGCAGCTGGAGGAGGCTTTCCGTGCTGCGATAGTGGCGCTGATCGCTGCACAAGTGGGAGCTGATTCGACAGACGACAAGGCCAGCACGTTCCGCATCTTGGCGCAGACGGTCGAAGACGCAACCAGTCAAGGCACTGCAGTCGACCGCGACGACGCCGGCAACTCGTGGGTACTGGCAGATCCCTTTTGGTGCGAAGACCAGCGCAAACCGAAGGAGATTTCCCCAGTCACGACCGTCCAGACGGAGCGATCGCCCATGAGGATAAATATCTACATGGAATCAGCAGCGAACAGCAACAAGTTATAAAGAAGAAAAGTTTCCCGATCACTGTCAACTAGAAGTTTGAATCCAGTTCGCGCCAATCGCCTTCACTTGGTTTTAGTATGTTCGCGCCATTTCACACCTGACAGACGCCTGAAACATGCGGCTCGGCCTGTCGGACAGCATGCGCTCCGTGGCCTCCGTGGCCATGGAGGACACGGAGCCTCTCTACACAGCGACGCACCGCCGGACGCCTCGACCTTCGGCAGACACCCCACAAACGGAACAAAAGCCCCGAGCGTGCGTGATTGGCAGTGCAATTAATAATAGGAGTGTCCACTGACCTTGACTTACCTTTCTGCGTGGTTATTATGAGCAGCACGAGGGCCCACACAGCTACCAAAGGCAACTTAGTGGCTGTACTGGCCGCTGGTCTACTCGTCTTGACGTCTAGAGCTCTCGGGGCTTTGCTCCTTGGGCCAGGAGGAAAGTCCCTCGCCCACCAGCAACTGGAGCGACTGGAGAGCAGCTTTTCGATGCTCAAGAAGGACACAGAGAAGCTCGAGGCGAGCGCCAGCAATTTCCTCAAGAATTGCCAGAGCGTGCACTTCGCAACCTCCGCCAGGACGCACATGCTGACCACTCTGGCCACGAGCAGCTTTGAGGAGCAGGTTCAGGAGCAGGTGGCAGCCCATGAGCGTGTGATGAAGGACATATTGCATTACTATAGCCAGCAGGAGCAGCAGATCCAGGAGGCCAGACGGCGGTTGACGGAGATGAACGTTACTCTGCCAGTGCAGATCACAGTCAAAGCAGAGCAATCTGGACGAGGAAGTGAGGAACAACCGTCACTAAATGACGCTAGTTTGGATCTCCTAGCTAGTGTCATGACCGACAGTGTGGAGACAGAATTGGAGACCAAGCGAGCGAACTCGCACGGCGGCTACGGACCATTCCTCTTCTACGCGTTCGTGGTCTGCGTATCCGTCGGATACCTACGAAATGCCATTGCAGGCACGAGGAGGAGCAAGTTATTGCAGGACAATTGGACATGGACTCCTGTGCCAACGCTATTGAGCCACGTCAAGGCATTTTTACTTCAGTTGTGGTTATTGAGAACCTGCGAGCATCTGCGGGTCATACAAGTGACGGCTACGGCCCGATCGAGCACATCGAATGCTGAGCTCGACAAGAAATTGTCTGTGACGTTTATTAAGCCGCAAACGTAGTGTTACTTGATATTCTTGACGTAGAATGATGTTTGCTATCCCATTAGGCGCTTTCGAATGACTTGACTCCGTGGCGAATGGTAGCAGCACTCATGCCGTCAAGTTCTGGTGTTGGCTGGGCCCCAGACCCACAGATCGCTCGGCGGATGAGCTCCTTTTTCCGCTGGAAGGAAGTGCGAACACTTGCAGGCGTGTCTGAAATGTAGTCCATGACGATGTAGACGATGAGGATCGAAACGTGTTCCAAGACCAACGCGACGAGGAAGCGCGACGAGATGTCGAGACAGGAGAACTCGGGACCCATACTACCAATCAAAGGAGATGAGGAGATACATTCAAACAGTGAAAAAGAGCTTGGCGTACCTGAAGTTTTTACCGTCGAAGCGCTTCAGTGGCGTGCATTGCCTGACGAAGTATTCGAGCTCGCCTGTGCTCAGACAAATGAGCCCCACGACCACGAAGATGGCCAAGAACAGCGTGATAAACAGCATCTTCTCCCATTGACCAATGCTATTGGACTTCCGCGGTACGGGGCGACGCTGAAGCAACACGAGCTTGTAAAAGGAATTCTGGACTTGTACAATGTTGTTGGCAAACGCTGCCAAGGCGCAGAATGGCCACACCACCGAAAACATCACGACGTATCCCTAATCCAAAAACAAATTGACATTCATCTTTGAAAATGTGGTGGTGAATTGGAGCTGAGTTGACGTACGTATTGAATGACCATCCGGAGATAATCAGGCTACACGGGCAAGCATTGTTAGACTAAAAGCTTTGAATATCTCTTGAAGTAACTCACAAAAGCACTATAAAGTGGCAGTTGGCTTTCTTCCAGCACATCGTCTGCAGTCATGAAATCTAGGATCACAACAACAATAATGATTAGACAGAAGTCCATTAAAAACAATTCCGCTACTCACATTTCTCATTTTCGAAGCCTTCCAGAGTAATGATGGACACTCCCAGTGCTTCCTCGAGATATGGGATTCGGATCGGAGTCATCATTTGGAGCTAACAAAATATTCCGCGCTTAGTCCAGCATTGAACTTCGCTGCGCACATAACTCACCTCTATCTTGTCCTTAAAGCCCAACTGTCCTGACGTTGGAGAGTGTGAAAGCTCGCCGGACAGATTCTCAAAGGACGAGTGATACTCCGAAAGCGCGAGAAGCGTTTCTGCCGGGTTGGCTTTCATGATCTTCTTCGCTAACTTGGACGCCCTCAGCGACTCCCTCCGAAAAAGTATTGGCAAGGAAGTATCAATGATCAAGTTCAACGCTTGAGTGATAAGTAGCGGGGTCACGAATGCCGTCGACATGTCGATGACTCCGTTTTCCCACCGAACCGCCAGCTTGGTGTACTTTAAGTTTTCCGACAGCCACGTCTCGATTTCACTTCCAAACGGCACAATCAGGAACGCTATCAACATGAACCACAGGAAGAACGAGATCCAGTTGATGGCGAACAATCGGTTGACCATTGTGCGTTGGAAGTGCGCTTCATTAGCGTGGTTTTCGCGAGTGACGAAGAAGCGAATGAGCTTCACGCTCAGTAAATACACAAAGATGTCCAACGAGATTCCAAGCAGGATTCCTTGCACTAGAATGTAAAACCATCGGCCCGTAAATATAATCGGTCGCTCGGTATCGAAGCAGGAGAGAAACGCAACACACTCGGGACATTTGCTGCACACTGGAGCCATCATTGCAGCCGTGTACCATTGCACAAAGAACGTTGTTCCCACCACATACGTAGCGATAAACACCGCAAACACCAAGAACGTCTGGATGTACGCTGGAATACGCCACAGGGGATTGTAGTACGGCTCGTGAAATAACAGTGCACCGTGAGCATCCACGACATCTCGATAGCCTTGCGGTTTGAAAGTAGCATTCGGGTAGTCGGCTTCTTTAAACAGTCGTAAATTCCAGGCATCGTTAAGTCGGTTGTTTTGTCTCTTCCAGGCCTTGAGGAAAAACGTTCCCCAGATTGTCATCGTGCCGAATCCGAAGATGCACAGCGCCCGCATGTAGGCCACAGCTCCGACCCATCTGCACGAAATGTAGACCACGCAGCCTATAACCGCAGGGACGAGCAAACATCTCGTATAGACAAACAGAAAGCTGAAGTAAAAGGCCACTCGCTCTCCGTAGTAGTAGCGCAGCTCGTTGGTAATCTCCTTGGACTTCGTCCACCATTGACCAGACTTCGATAGCAACATACTGTCCACGTGTCGGTTGTGTAGCGGAAAGCAAGCCATGATGATCGGGTCGTTGCGGTTCTCGTCATCGAACGAAATATTGGCACCGGGAGGGTTGAGTTCTTCCACATTGGCCGTAGACGTAATGATACGTGCGATGGTTTGAATTCGCTCGGCCGGAGTGAACTTTTGGCCGTCACTAGCAGATCCGTTCTTGGCATCCTCGAATTCTTCTTCACAGCAAGTTGGGGACTCGACGTCACCGATTCGACTCGACGCAATGAGCTGCTCGATCTCCGACGGCACTTCGCCCACAGCTCCGATCTGCAGCCAACGCTCTAATACTAATCGGTTCTTCTCGATCTGCAGTCTTGATGGCGACGGTCGTAGCAACAACACCATATACTTGCGCGAGTACAAAGTACTCGACAGCACAGAAACCTCAAAGCCGGCGTTGATGCAGCGTCTAAGCACTTCCAGTTGACGTTTCCCCACTGCGTCAAGCCCATTGCGCGCCAAAATCCGAGGTGTCGTGGGTTTGTTGTGCAGGATCAACGCGAACTCATACCTCATCTGATAGTCGGCGACGGGGACGCATGTCGCGTCTGCGTCATTCTGAGGAACCCACACTTGAGCTGGGTGGCGCGTTCTCGCCGTTGGTGACGCGTACGGCAGTCCCCGTTCAATATTCGTCGACGTTGACGGGGCCAAATGCTTGACAAGACTTCCGAACGACTTCGTGTACGTCCTCGGTCGAAATGCAGGCCCGCCCTCGTTGAACTGCCAGTCCATTGCTGTGTGGTAACTTTTCGCTCGTCGATGGCGACTAGGATGTCTGCGAGCGTCGTCGTCCGACCCCTCGGCTTCCAGGTCGGATCGATTCCGAGTGCGAGTGAGCATCGTCACCTCCGTCATGTCGTCGGTGGAGAGCGAGTGCGAGAAGCCATTGGGTCGGAAGTCCGAGCTCGCGTCTTTGGCTTCCCTCGACGGTGTCGGATAACCGACGGAGGTGTTCCGGGGTCGCTGTCGCTGTCGCCATCTCCAGTCGTCGACGCTCGTCGAATGTCCAGCTGATCTGGATGGAACGCCCAAAGTCGCTGCAGCCTCGATCCACCGTCACCCGACTCGTTCTTCATCGAATTCCTGACCAACTTTCTCGGAAGCTGTAGTGGTTTCGCTTTGCACTGTGAACAGACGCATCAAATCCGACACTCAGAGGAAGAAGAACGTTCACGATGGACCCGCAGACTGCCGAGGCTGGAGAGGCTTATCTCAATACCATGGGGTTCCGCTCGTTGATCGAGTGGATGACTGCAGAAGCACTTTTGTCCCGACCTGATGACCCGTTGACTTTTCTTCAAGCACTGCTTCAGGAGAAGATCGGGGAGAGGAAACCGGGGAGAAGTTCCATGCTGATCACACGTTGGCGTACATCAAGCAGTGCTATGCTGCTGCCAGGTTGGAAGGTTGTCTCGCCTTTGATTCGGGCGATGCTCACGCATTTGTTATGCTGGTAGTGCATCCGCCGATGAGAACGGCAGGATTATCGTCAAGGCAAGGAAGTTTGCGTACGTTGGGGATGCTAGATACCTTCTCATTTGGCAAGGTTTGGACGATGACATTTCGACGTGTAGGCCTCCACTAGCGTCCAACACAGCGGCATCTGAACACGGCAATGATCCGTCGCTGGTTCATCGCTTGTCCAAGATGGAGCAAGTCATCCAAGCTTGCCGCATCATTGGATCAGAGCTCGATCCGACTGAAGGTTCGCTGTCGTTTCATCATTTTCGGTACATTGTTGGCTCTGACACTCGACGCAATTCCTACAGCGACGAAAATTATCATCAAACAGGCATGCAACGTCTTAAACGCCGAGCGAGCTACGCTGTTCATCTACGTAAGGCGTATTTTTCATTTTTTGACCGGAAGAGGTCTTACCTTTATTCTTGCAGGAACGATCTACAGATATGCTCGTCCTGAAAGTGTCGGAAGGAGCGACTGATATTCACGTACCGTTCGGAAAAGTAGGTGAATTTCCTCGACTTACTAGGTGGTGTTATTAACTGACGGCGCAATGAACGCATCAGGGGATTGCTGGCACTGTAGCAGCGACTGGCAAGGCCATGAACATCTCCGACGCTTATGCTGACCCGAATTTCGACTCGCAGTACGACCAACGCAACGGGTACCTCACCAAGTCGATGCTGTGCGTTCCAGTCCGAAATGGAGCCAACAAAGTCGTTGGCGTGATGCAAGTTCTGAACAAAATCTCGATCGACAAGAAACAGGGTTTCTCTGACGAAGACGAGGAAATCCTGTCCATTCTGGCATCACAGGCAGGAGTAGCGCTTCACAATGCCGACACCCACACGTTGGCCTGCATCGCTCGTGAACGGGTCAAAGACGTGCTGAGTATCGTCCAGGACATGCACCGCGACTTGGGTTTCATCTCGCTTATGTTCACCATTTCAACGCGAGTGCAGAGGTTCGTCAACTCGGACCGCTGCACGCTCTACATCGTGGATCGAGCCAAGAATGAGCTGTGGACTTTACAGGGAGAAGTCAACATCCGCGTTCCTCTGAATCAAGGCATCGCTGGAGCTGTGGCACAGGGCAACGAGGCCATCAACCTGGCGAATGCCTACGACGACCCGAGGTTTAACAAGGACTTCGACCAAAAACTTGGGTATCAGACGCGCAGTGTATTAGCCATGCCACTGCGAAATGCGTCGGGCGAAGTCATCGCTGTGGTGCAGCTCATTAACAAACTGGACGCCAGCGGAGTGTTCTCGTCGGACGATGAAGAGCTACTCGGAACGTTTTTGCAGATCGCGGGGCCGATTCTCTTCAACTCGCACTCGCATTTGACTATCTCGTCTAGTCAGAAAGATGATATCGGCAGTGAATTCACCCCGAAAAACACTCGCGGACAGGAACTCATCGAGATGAACGTCATCTCTGAAAACGACGAAGAGGAAGGTTAAGATTTGAGTGTTATGAAGCTAACGAAAATAGTTTCTTATGCACTTGGCACACTCTTTCGTGACACAAACTCACTACTTTATCATGCGATTGCCGAGGACCAAGGCGCCCAATCTGAATAAATTGGAGTTCAAGACGGCTGTGAATGAAGCGAAATTGGTTAAAGCAATTCAAGCCCTCGATGACACTTGGAAGACCAGAAGACAGACAAAACCGTCGAGCAAAGACAAGCTTGCTGTGAATTCATCTCCTCTGCCACTACTATCCGATTCACTTCGTGAAGCATTGTGCTTTGATGGAGGTCGCAGCTAATTTCGATAAGACTGGAGTCGAGAATACATCCGAGTTGGCGACAATATGTACCGCTCGAGTACTTAATTGTTTGAGGCGGTTTATCGACGGCAACTTTGGTACGAATTTTGGAGACTGTTGTGAGCGTAATTGCGAACTGCGTTTGGTTCATCTCGCACTTTTAAACATTGTATTTCGCATGTGCCGCGAGCCTCGGATCGCATGCAACGTCATAAGAGAGAACCTGCATTTATACCTGATCAGAATCTGTACGACCAGCAAGTCGCTAGATCCTACCACGCAGGAACACACGAAGTTGATTGATATTTCAACTGAGAAGCCTCTTGATCCGTTGGATTTAATGATCACGATCGATCCCTTTGACTGGTGCTATCGATCTTCGTGCATGTCTTTGGAGAAAGAAAACCATCACGCCTTCTTTGCTCCAGTGGGGATTCGATCTGTGACTTGCTTGCTGCGGGGAACTGATCTACCAACTGATGAACTCACGGAGTTTGAGCTGTCTGGTGCTGCTAAAAGACCACACAAAAAGCATCAGAAACTTCCGACGATCTTCACATTTCCACATCGAGCTGAGGACGGAACAGGGACGATTAACAAGCACCCTGGAACGGTTTGCTACTCTACTAAGACACATAGCAATACTCAGCCAATATGGAGCGTGGTCTGCAGTGATGCCTCAATATTTCATCTAGCGCTGCGGTCACTCGTTGCTCTTGCAATTCATTTGCCACAACCGTCCCCGGAAAGAAAGTCTCTCTTCGCGAAGGAAGCTGGATGGCTCGCGTATTAGAAGATTTTACACACAAACCTGGAGCACAAGTTTCGTTCTTGCCAGGAGAAAACGAGCCGAATGCCTCCTTCCAGTTTATTGCTGTCCAACCACAGACCATGAAATCCCTTGCGCGATGTGTGTTAAAACTTTTCACCCAGCAGCAATACCCTGGAGGCACGAAACAACAAAAGGCTACTCGGTGTCAAAACGCTCTTTCTCCTATTCCTCGGGAACGGCGCAGTAAGCAAAATCAAATGTCAATAGCACAGCGCCTTAAGTCTGCTACGGCGGATGCACATGCTGAATTTTGCTGTGTAATGGCGTGGAAGACCAAGACAAGCACCTTGAGCATTCCCGCAAAAGACTCGCCGTTCAAAACTTGTGCACTGAGGTGGAAAGCGTTCGAGACCATTTAATGCGCAGCCTCCAAGTGCTTTGCACTGGAAGATCTCATCCTGACCCCCAGCAACGCTTTTCCGAATGGATAAAGTCGCTTCCGACAATCGACACGTTCCAACAAGAGCGGCAATATCAGCAAGAATTGCGTCAACGGCAAACACTGGAAATGGAGTACCAACGCGACTTTGTTCGACGTCGCGAGCGAGAAGAATGCTTACAAATGCAAATAAACGACTGCAACATCCCCGAGGAGAACGAGCTGTCACGTCTCCAAGAGAAACAGCAACAATTTTCGCGCTTGCAGGCGGAAATGCGTCAACTCGAGCAGCATCATTCGAATGGCACAGCGACTCTGTTTGACGCAAAGCTGCAGCGAGAAGAAGAGGAGCGACAGCGTTTGCAACAACTCGATGATCGAAAGCGTCAAGTACGAGAAGTAGAGCGAATGCAACGAGAGGATTTGTACTACGTCGAACGAATTCTCCGAGCCAAAGCCAAAGCTAAAGAGGAGGAGGAAACTCGAGAGAAGAGTGCTGCTGCTCAGGCCAAAGCGATCGAGGAACAGAAGCAACGTATCGCTCGAATGCGCTTCCTAGATGATGAGAGGCGCTTTGCCGAAGGAGAGAATACCAAAATGCGTGTGGAAGATCTACTTGGACGCCAAATGCGTTTCCACCTGGCCGAGATGGCAAAGGCGGAAATTCACAACGAGTGGCATGAACGCAAATCGATGCAGGCTGAGGAACAAGACTCGAGGAATCGGTGGATTCTTGTGGAACGGGCGATGATACAACAGCAACAAGCGGAGCTCAAACAGCAACGAGCTCACGAACGCAAACTGCGACGACAGCAACGACAAGAAGAAAACGAGGTCAGAGCTGCGTGGACGGAGAGCTGGGACGATCAGGGCAATAAGTACTACCACAACTCCATAACTGGTGTATCACAGTGGGAATCGCCCAGCACTTGATTCACAAAATAACATTGTACACATTTACTCCTCTCAGTCAATCACCGTAGCGCCAGGGATGTACTCGATCTCTTGCTCGCCGCTTGGGTAAATCTGTCGAGAGGTGAATTCGAAAAACTTTTCCCACTCTTTAACCGCCTGCTTGTCTTCAGACAGTTTGGATCGACGCTGCTTAATCTGCTGCACCATCTTCTTGTGGAACGTAGCATCAGTCGCCAACTTGACTGCGAGCACAACGTATTCGTCTAGAGAGGTTGCAATCAAATCGTTGATCCCCATTTGTTGGTAAAAGCCATAAGTGATCCGAGAGGCCCACAGCTCGTTCGGAAAAGTGACGACAGGGACTCCAGCTGCGAACGCTTGAAGCGAGGCTCGTGGCCGCGTCAGATGAAGACTCGCCAGAACGGCATCAGCGGCTCGCATTAGCATCGACTCCTGTTTCTGGTCCACGTCGTTTAGAAAGTGAAGTCGACTGGGATCGATCTTGGCAGACTCCATCCGTGTCTGAAGCTGCTCTTTCCAGCCCTTGCGACTTGACGTCGACAGCAAGAAGAGATGAGCCTTCTTGTCCTTCTGGAAAATCTTTGCCACGGCAGCATCAAAGTCAGGGTGAATGTGAATAATAGACTGCATTGTTACACAGAAAACGCAGAGTGTAAGCCAGAGATACAATATCTGTAGCAATAGGGGCCACTGTACGAACCTCAATTGCAAGGTAGAAGCGAAAGTCTGATGGAATGTCAAAGCGCTCTTCAATAGCTCGACGGACTTGGTCTCGACTGACATTCTTCTTTGGCAATGCTGCAAGTTTATGATAGATGCCCATTCCCTGTATCACGGCAAGACAAGGAGCAGTTAGTCGATGCGAACTGGGCAAGCTCAAGCAAAATCTTGCATACTTCAGCTGGTAGATAGCTTCAGAATAGTGCGAGTAGTAGTTAGCGTGCTCATGTTCGCTGGTGATGTAGTAATCCATCGATGGCACGCCTGACGTGTCGGCATTTCCCCACCAAACGGCTTGGACGGAAGCCAGTCGGGCAAGTGACACAAAATAGGTCGTCTTGTCCATTCCCAGCTGAATTCACCACAACGTAAGCTTCCACCATGCTTTGATTTTGTTCAGACAGCGACTACATACCTCCGGATAGATAAGTAGATCCATTCCCCAGGCGCGTATCTCTTCTCGAGCAATCTTGACATCCTTCGGAAGAGCAACAATCTAAATTCCAAAGCGATATGTCTAGTAAAGCTAGTCATCACCACCCAATGTACGTCTACCTGCACTTACCGTATCAGTAATGGCTTCGATTTGCTTGACCACCTTCATGGATTTACTTTGCCCGACCGCAAAGACGATTATTTCGTACTTGTTGCGGTCGAACTGTGGAATCAACTCCGACATGTAGAGCCCCACAGCCGCATTAAATAAGTAGCGCGATACAAAACCAATTCGCAAACGTCTTGGTCCAATCTACAGCACACAAACAGATCATGGATGAGTCGTTTGTTCCAGGAACAAAAGCTACGCGGGGTTATACCTCCGGTACGCTGTGAGGGTTCTCACGACGCTGCGTATAAGGAAGTGGTACGATGCCATAGCTTGATACGTAGTCCTCGCGCACAATCTGTTCTTCATACAGCAGCCGCGTATACAAGTATCCCATCGCGGATTTGAGGTCGCGGTTGTTTCGATTGTGTGCCGTCAGCGTAATTGCCGTAGAGAAAGGCATTCGGTTGGGGTCCACTTCACTCCTTTTAGAGTATCAACTGTTCCACGTGGTATAACCGCTGGGTAAGAACTTAGCAGTCATCAGATCAATAGAATCACCTACAGTTATGTAGCAACTTCTCCACTTCCCGCAGAAATCGCTCTCGATAAGAATCGATTTGCTTTTGCGTTGATGGAAGCACGCGTGGTAACACAGTAGCTCTCATGACCATGATGCGTGTACGAGGACGGAATCGATCGCTAATCTCCTTGCTCAGAATCTACAAGAAACATATACACACGTTTAGTGATTTTGTGTGCCTTTCACAAACAAAACCTGCACAGAGCAGCGTTTACCTGATTGTACAGACTGAGACTTTTCTCCGTTTCCCCAGAGCTTCCAGAGTATCGGCAACATTAAGCTGTAGTATCAACATTAACAAATAAGCAAGAGTTTTACCGCTCTGCGCCAAGGCCATCGCTTACCTTGCCGGCAAGTAAGCCCAGATCGGACGCTCGCTGGAACTCATCCAACGCCGTCTCGAATTGACCAGCATTAGCTAGCAGGTTGCCGCGGTCATTGTGGAACACCGGCTCATCCGGCCAGCGCTCCAGAGCTTGGTTCAGACATCGGTCAGCATGGTACCATCCGTCCGTGACCCGAATCAGCTCACACATTCTGCCCGTGGCATCTTTCACCACATTGACAGCCTGTTCTGGATCCATTCGCTCTTCAATAGCGGTCATGGGTGTTGAAACCACTTTGTGATACTCTTTCAGCGCTTCTTCCCATTGACCCTTTGTCTGCATTGCGTCACCCAGATTAATCGACGACTGCACATTCCTCGGGTAGAGTTCCAACGCGCGACGGAAGTGTCGAATCGCTTCCTCTAGCTGCCCCATAGACTTGAGACAAATGCCTAACGAGTTGTGAAAGTTCTCCTCGCTCTCATTCGCCTGCACTGCTCGCGTCAAGTACGGCAGCGCTTGCTGCAGCTCTCCATCTTGGTACAGCGCTAGTCCCAGTAAATGCTGCGCTTGAGGGTGGTCTGGAAAGATGTCTAGCACGTATCTATAGATCCTCGACGCGGTGGCTCTGCTCTTGACATTATGTAGCTGTGCACCAGCCTCCAGAGCGTCGTCGATGCTCATGCGACCGTCCACTCCGGGCAGCAGGATAGATCCCACGGAGAATGTCCTTGTAGAGAGCGCAATCATATTGCCGTCGTTCTCCAGCCCCACCACAATAGAGTAAGACAGACCTGGAACCAGCCCCGCCACGTGGAACGTGGTGTAGTTAAGGCTCTGGTCGAAGCAAGACTCGTCCGTGTCCTTGGCCTTGCTGTCCAGCACCACGTCGGGCGGCACGTAGGCTGGCTGCATGAGCACGCACACTCTGGAGCGGTGCAGATCGCCGTTCAGCAGGTCTGCGCGGATCTCCACCTCCACCTGCAGTTCTGTGCGCGCCAGCATCATGTCGTTCTGCGGGTGCAGGATCTCCAGCAGTGGGTAGGTAAAGTAGGGCATCGGGTCGTTGAATCCAGGGGACAACGCGGTCGCTACGAGGCCCCAGAAGGTAGCCACTACACATACGAACACGGATCCATAGTGAGAGGGCGTCAGGGCCGTCCACAGCGACGAGAATCCCGTCCGCTTGGGCCGCATCACGTCGCTTCTTCGGGTTTATTGCGATCTATTGAGCACCTTCAGGTGATTGGCGGAAATTTCATCTTATTTCATTGGTCGAAAAAACGCCGTGTTCGTGGCCACAGAGACGTCACTTTGCAAGACACACTTGTATCAACCAAGCCATGGCCGACGTGCACGACCGCTACGAGCACCCGCTGGTGAGCCGCTATGCCACCAAGGAGATGAGCGAGATCTGGTCTCCGGACCGCAAGTTTTCGACGTGGCGGCAGCTGTGGCTGGCGCTGGCTACGGCCGAGAAGGAGCTGGGTCTGGCCATCACCCAGGAGCAGCTGGACGCCATGAAGGCGCATCTGACGGACATCGACTACGAGTATGCGGCCGAGATGGAGAAGAAGTTCCGTCATGACGTGATGGCTCACGTGCACACGTTCGGCAAGGAGGCGCCCGTGGCCATGCCCATCATCCACTTGGGCGCCACTAGCTGCTACGTCGGAGACAACGCCGACATCATCCAGATCAAGCAGGGCCTGCAGCTCATCCAGCGCAAGATGGTCAAGGCCATCAAGACGCTCTCGGACTTTGCCCTGGAATACAAGGACATGCCCACCATGGGCTTCACGCACTTCCAACCGGCGCAGCTTGTGACGGTCGGCAAGCGCGCGTCCCTCTGGCTGCAGGACCTGTGGCTGGACTTCCAGCACCTGAGCGAGCAGATCGAGAGTCTGCCCATGCGCGGCGTCAAGGGGACGACTGGAACACAGGCGAGTTTCCTGGATCTGTTCGAGGGCGATCACGAGAAGGTGGGTTTGACTGTGGAAAGGTTTGCTTTCCGGTGGTGGAACACGATTGACTGACCGTCTTATGCACTTGGCGGGACAACTGGGACAGGTCAAGAAGCTGAACGAGCTGGTGGCGCAGCAAATGGGTTTCAAGAAGGTCATCCCTGTGTCCGGCCAGACGTACACCCGCAAAATCGACTACTTCGTGCTGTCGATCCTGTCGGGCATCGCGCAGTCCGCCTACAAGATGGCGGGCGACATCCGTCTGCTGGCCAATATGAAGGAGATCGAGGAGCCGTTCGAGAAGAACCAGATCGGCTCCTCGGCCATGGCCTACAAGCGCAACCCGATGCGTTCGGAGCGTATTTGCAGCCTGGCGCGCTACGTGATCTCGCTTACGGACAACGGTGCCCAGACCCACGCGGCGCAGTGGTTTGAGCGCACGTTGGACGACTCAGCCAACCGCCGCATGGTGCTGCCCGAGGCCTTCCTGGCGACCGACGTCATCCTGAACCTGGTGACCAACATCTCGGACGGCCTGCAGGTGTGGCCCAACGTCATCAAGACGCACATCAAGGCCGAGCTGCCGTTCATGGCCACGGAGAACATCCTGATGGCCTGCGTCAAGGCCGGAGGTGACCGCCAGGAGCTGCACGAGGCCATCCGCACGCACTCGATGGAGGCCGGCAAGCGCGTCAAGGTGGAAGGCGCCGCTAACGACCTGCTGGAGCGCATCGCCGCCGACCCGCTGTTCAAGGCCGTGCACGACCACATGGACTCGCTGCTGGACCCGTCGCTCTTTGTCGGTCGCTGCCCGCAGCAAGTGGAGGAGTTCATCAGCGAGGAGATCGCCCCGATCCTCAAGGAGCACGCCAATCTGCTCGAGGTGGAGAACGTCGACGACATCAACGTGTAGAATTCCAAATCGGGTCATCGCTCAGCAAACGCAGAGCAATTGCAACATGATGATGCTTTCTTCCCAACACAAACGCTAACCCCTCACAGCCGCTGACGCACTTGGACAGCGCGGGGTCACTGTTAAGTACGATTTGTTTGGTCAGGTCGAGTCCCCCATAGAACCACTTGCCTTGACAGTGTAGACGCCATGTCGAGCAGCTCGTCCAGTGGGTACTCGGACGAGGACGTCGAGGGCCCCACGGCGAGCGAGGCGGCCCCGACGCCGCCCACAGACCTCAGCGGGTGGGTAGAGCTGGCGCAGGTCTGCTCCTTCTGCTCCACCTTCCGCCAGCCGCTGCGGTTGCCCAGCTTTTCGCGCACGGTGAGTCCCCATGCTTTTTACCGGTTCAAGGTCGCCAAGGGGGCTCTAGCGGCACCTCCAGGGCCCGGAGCGACCCGGGGAGTCTCCACGAAGCCACCCAAGCGTCCCGTAGCCAACTGCCCCCTCCTCACTTGGAGTTTGTATGCGGGAACCCCCTCGCCATTGCACGTCCCCCAGGTGTCTAATGCGTGTCAAACTGTGTTGTGGCCCTGTAGGAGCTCCAAGAAGCCATTCTAGGTGCCTCCAGTGGTGACAACACCCACGTACGTTGCAGATAGCGAGACAGAGAAGCGGTGGCCGCGTGACGAGCGCTGACGATGTTGTGGACGTTGACAGGTGGAGCTGCTGGCCGAACTGCACTTCAAGTTGGCTCGGGAACACCCGACTGCCAAAATGGACAAGATGTGAGTGAGGGGCTCTGGGCTGCCGTGACATTGGATCGGGTGGCTGATACGCGCTCTTGTTGCTGTGAGAACAGGGTGCAGGACTGGGAGAAGACTTTGGCCCGGAAACTGCAAGACAACTGGCGGAAGGAGTTCGCGGCCAACCCCATGAGGGGCAGCACTACTTATCGTGATCTGACAGTACTGGAGCGAGTACGTTGCTGTAGTTTTGGACTGGCGGTGATAGTTAGTTGCTAAACTGTGACTTTTGTGTCTGGCAGGTGAAAATCTTGGAGGCGATGTGTCACTGGAAATTGGAGTCGTGTGCAGAGATTCACAAACACATCGCCACGCTGCAGAAAGAGAACAACAATGAAGCGATTAAGAAGCTGGTAAGGAAATGCCGCGGTAATATAGTGCCTCGATCCGTGTTATCTCATTTAATGGTGCTCTCGTTGCGGAACTGCTACACAGAGGCAAGGAGAGATCGGAACCGACGACAAGGGCGTGTTGTACTGGTATTTCGATGACGGCTGCTGGGTGTATGCCGAGGACAAGCCACAGTGGCAGATCGAAGAACGGTACATGACCTTCCTTTAAGACAAGAATTATCACCGGAAACAGCAACTAACTCAAAGCCTTTCTTCCCTGTTGCCAACCTTTTAGCAAACCGTCCTACCTCGTGGAATTTGCGAGCGCGAAACGAATTCGGTTGTCCATGAATTTCGACCCCGACGACGATGCTTCGATGTTTCCTGCTCGGACGCCCCTGAAAAAGTAAAGATGGCGGAAGCAGTCGCAAAGCCTAAGAAAGAACGGAGTAAGAAGCGGGCTAGCCTTGACGCAGTCAAAGACGAAAAGGCAAATACTCTGGACGCGAAGGTAAAAAGGAAGGCCCTTCATCGAACACAGTGAAGACTGAAAAGAAAGCGTTGTCGCCATCAGCGGACCAAATCCTGAATGACGTGAAAGAAGAAACGTCAACACCAGCAATTCCGGCAACTACGCAGAAAATGGACATTAGCGTGTTGTGTTCGTCGGCGTCGTTATCTACTGGAAACGAGGAGGACAAAGTGAAGGCTGAAGTAAGTTCTCCTCTACTTAATGGTGATGTTCAAGGGAACACTTCTGTCCCCGCAACGACGAATGAACCAGTTCGAGAGGGTAAGTCGCCTCGGAAAGATGGTGTCGTTAAAGCGGAGGGCATACCCGCGACTGAAGACAAAGTTTCTACTAAGAGTCCTCGAAAGGAATCGTCAGTGGAAGCTAATGAAGATAACAATGCTGATCACAGCCACGCACGTGTTGTCACTGTTGCGGGCTCGAAGAAGCGTATGATTATTGATGATGACAGCAGTGATAGCGCGGGCGATTCTGATGCACCTGAACGTCCAAAAGGATCGAAACCTGCCGCAACTTCCCTCCCCGCGGAAAAAGCGTAAGCCGAGCGCGGATATTGTGACAGCAGAAGCCACACCGAGATCAGATACGAACAAGGATATTGTAACGAAGGTAGAAAGTGTGAAAGCGAATGGAGTTGCAGAAAAGCAAGAGCATGTTCCCGAGGCTGTATCGGCAGACGCTAAGACGGCGAATGGGTATGCTACGCAAGAGAAGGCGACAATACCGGATAACGTGGCTAAACACAATGTGGATCAAGCAGTTACCGATGCAAAGGTCGATATTGAATCATCACGGCCCCCTTCGGCATCACCAACTGACCCTGCAGCAGCGACCGAGTCATTTGACATCACCTGCGCGAGCTGCAAGAAGTGCTACGATATGCGGTATGTAGACCCGCCTCTAACTGAACGGCCTAGAGATGAGTGGCGATGTTTTGAATGCCTGGTGAACGACGCTCGCGGTTGGCCTCGCCGAAGGAAGACTCCTCGAAGGGAGCCCTTTTCGCCACGCTCCAGCAGCCGACCCGAAGAAGCTGCAAAAAGAGAAGGTCGTCTTCCAAGAAACGGAGTTCATCGTCATCGTCGAAGAAGACGAAGAAAAGCGCCAGTAAATCTCGCTCTAGCTCGTCTTCCGCAAAGAAAAGTCATAGTAGTTCATCTAGACGGAAATCGTCAAGCAGTAAGAGTTCGAGCAGGAAATCATCGTCGTCGTCATCGTCCAAGAAGCACAAGAAACGGAAATCATCGTCATCGCACCACCACAGCAGCAGCCACCACAGGAGGCGGCACCACAGTCACTATCACCATGAAGATTTTGCGAAGCTAGTTGCCTTGTTCCGGGAACGGCAAGAACAGCGTGCTTGTGTAGAAGACGCACGAATAACTGGGGAACTGCCGGTAGTTACCGATGAAGGTCCTCAGGGATGGCGAGTAGTGAGCTCGACGTTGGATGGCTTGCGGTCTTTGATTGAATCATTGGCTGGGGGTTCTCTAGAGCAAGACCGACTCCGAGGCCGTCTTATCATAATCCAGAAGGAGCAGGAGAAGCTTGAGGAGCAAAGACGAAAGGAGCAAGAGCTGGCTTGGAATATCCTCCCGCGGCGACAGTCATCTCGTATCGCTATCGAGAGGCTCAAGCACCAAACTGCTAGAGACTCGGATGTGAGTTATACTTGTGGCTTTCTTCACTCACTAGAATACGTGTCTATAACGCTCTTGTGCTTTGTACAGGAGAGAACATGGATACCGATGATGAGCGGAATGAAAGCAGACGCCCGGGTTTGCGGTCGAATAGATCACGCTCGGCGGCGTCAGATGGCTACGATGGCAAGCAAAAGCATGATCGGTACGTAAAACAACACACACATCGGTTCATGTGTACTGTTCTAACCGAGATGAAATATTTGTTGTTATACAGGGCTTGGCGTGCTCGTCGACGTCACGGTTTTTCTGATGATGACGACGAAGATGATGACGAAGACGAGGACGATGGAGTTGGCCGATGGATTGACTGGTCGTTAGTTAAGGTGCGAGTTGAGTACTCTTCCTTTTTCTTGAAGATCAATTTGCTGACATATTCATTTCCCCAGGGAGTACGCGCCGCCTTTCAACTGTTTGTTTGGCTCTTGTTGACCGGTTGTTGAAGGAAGAATCCTCTGTACGTTTTGCTTCTTGTCTTAGCTGGAAGTTTTGAGGTTTTAACGTTTTGATGGTTTAGGGATGGTTTGCTCGGCCTGTTGACCCAAAACTTGACGGGTGTCCCAATTATCTGTCAGTGATCACCCACCCGATCGACCTTGGCACAATTCGATCGCGCCTCGAGTCTAGTTTTTACCAGGTATGGAGAACGTTGAGATGTGTTGCGTGTAACAACTGCATCCTAATCTTGTTTGGTAATGTGCGACCCTCCCTCAGGAATGGGAAATATTTAAGAAGGATGTGGATCTCGTGTGGAAAAATTGCCACTCATTCAACGCTCCAGACACTGCGGTAGTGCAATATGCCAATGTGCTCTCAAAGATGTTTCGCACGATGTGTATCGCTGCAGAGAGAAAAGGAGTGGGGCGTATGGCGGATGGGGGCAGCGATCAAAGCAAAAGCAACAACGATGACGACGACGCCGATATGAGTTCAGGTGCAGAGAGCAAGGCTGAATCTCGTAGCAGTGTCACTAAGGCGTGGAGTGAGAGCAGCGCGTCTGGAAGTAGCGGCTCTAGCAACGAAGGCGATGAGCTTTCGTCTGGCGACGACAGCGACAGCGATGCGGGCGAGCGGAAGCAACGTTCAACGCGTAGTAGCTCCAGGAAGCCGCGAACGCGATCTCGTTCAACGCGATCAGGTCGCAGAGGAGCCCAGTGAAGTCACAAAGCACTCGCAGCACGCGAAGTCGTTCCTGGAAGAAACGAGCAGCTCCATCTACAAGCAGCGAAGAAGAAACGTCTGAATCTGAGGATGGCGCTTTTTCACCGGTGCGGAAAAGTAGACGCCAACTCCGACGCTCTGGCTCAAAGTCTGCCGTGAAGGGCAATCGAAGTGATGGTAACGAGGTGGTGAGCCCGGCTCCGCCTGCGCATGGAGTAGGCTCCGAAGATGCTCCTCCGCCTCCGCCGCCACCTCCTCAAGCAACACCAAAGAAGATCAAGACTCGGTTGGTTGTTAGCGATAGCTCAAGCTCGGACGATAGCTCTGGCAGCGACGGGAATTCGTCATCGTCGTCTTCTTCCGACTCGGATGGATCAGATAGTGATGTTAGTCCCACCGCTGCGGCAGCCAAAGCCGCGGGCACCACCGTTGTCTACCGAGGACGGTGTTGTGCCACCGCCGCCGCCACCGCCCACCCCACCGCCTGTGCCTAAAGTGAAAGCACAAGCGTCGACCACAAAAGCACAAGCTGTTGGCAAGAGCGGAAGCAAAGCGAGGACGCCATCCACGAAGCCGCCGGGCGGTCAGGGAGCGAATTCGCCGGCGTTGCTGAATTCTTATCTCTCGCCTTCGCCCTCCCCATCGTCGTCGTCCGACTCCTCTTCAGAAGACAGCGAGTCTAGCGACAGCGCCGATAGTGATAGCGATTGAACACATGAAAGGGTATGAAACATACTGTGGCAAATAGCACGAGTCGTAATTTTTGACAAGCGTCGTTTGTGACTGCCAGCTCCATCTACAGGAGACACTTCTACCAAAAGTAAAGCATATATATCAGCAGCAGGAAAGCAGACAGGTAGCTGAGGTTCACCTTGCTCGCAAGAAAGCGGAAGTTGAAGCGGAACCGCACAAACGGGCTCGCTGGGTCTACCTCGAGGTTGTCCTCAAGGCGCTTGCCGTTGTACGGATTCACAAAGCCGAAGCACGAGTTGAGCCACGTGGAGATCCGGTAGGAGAGGCGAACAAGCCACGCCACCTCGTACGAGCAAATGGGGCTCAGCATGGGATCGCCAAAGTACTCGGCCATGTATGGAGAGCACAATCGCAGACCGTGCAGTAGCTGATACACTCCTGCACGGGATAAGAGATGCGGCAGACGCGAGTTGCGGTTGGGTGCAAACGACTCGAGACCTTTTCCTGTAGCACTGGCCGAAGTCCGGGAGTGTGCTGTCGAGGCCACATATGCATCCGAGATTTCAAAGACCCGTCGTAACATTCGACTAACACGTTGCACTTGGTCCGCAACCTTCTCCGCTGGCTTGGGGTTCGACGATCGGAACACTGCGCTCACATTTTGATACAGATCCGAAGGGGAGTGGCCACTCGATGAAGACGAAGGCGAAGCTGACGCTACTGCCGCCGTCCACAGCTTATCAAATAGTCGCTCCGCATCCCGATGAAAGCTGTCGTGAAGCGGTACGGGCGTAGACTCGATACCCAGAGATTTACAATAGAACGTCAGCACGTGTGCTTGGGTTGCTGTGAGTGCATCGCCTGCAGCGTGCTTGGACTTGGACGAGCTAAAGCTTCCGCTGCGAGTACGCGTGAAATTTGAGCTACGGTTGAAGCTGAATGGCATCGCGAACGGCTGGGTCTTCTCAAGGTGGAGCGACGCGCGGCGCAATAGCGCCAAGAGATCGGGTGTGAACACGCTGATCACTCGGTCGACGACCTGCAAATTACGTTCATCAGCGGTAAAGTCCAACTCCTTTGCTCGCTCAACAAACGCGCCCAATAGCGTCGTGTAGCAGTGGTAATTAGCCAGCACATAGCTCTCCCAGGCAGAAGTGTATCCTTGTGGGGCGTCTTGATCTCCATCAACTGCCACGTTCGTCGGTCGCTTGCCCTCAGCCCAAGATCTGCAATGCCACGGCTGGATGTACGCAAGCCACACATCCGTGATAGCCAGGAACGCCGTGGATGAAAGTCCGATCGGAGCGCGCGAGAACACAAGGCGGAAGAATGCGTACAACGGCGGCCGCATCATGGTGATGCTACGCGTCAGGTAGACACCACCGCTGCCAACAATCATGCCCCGGACCCTGCTTGAGATCCTCCCGTCGAGTCATCCGCTAGAGCTGCAGGGTAGAACGAGTCCGACAGCAGATGGATAATCGTCAGCACGAGCGAGCTCAGCAAGTCGTCCGACGGCGCCATATAACTCGTTGACGTGTACACTGAAGCGAACGGACTGACGACCATATTTCCAGGCGGCGGCGGTCGAATTGCCCCCAGGGCAGCCGTCGAGGCACCGACAGGTTCGTCAGAGAACGAAATCAAATTCTGGCGCAGCCAAAACTCAATCAAGATGTGAAGGAAGAGGTTCGAGTCCTTGAGCAGCTTCCCATGGAAGCGGCTTTTAACGCCGCGGGTGCTGTCAGGCAGGAACGCGCGCAGATACTGCAGCAACAGAACATTGTATGGATTGCCGCGGGTCAACGCCGCCACCCCGTCTCGCTCGTACATCCGCCAACTGGATCGTGTCTTGCTCGCTGTCGAAGAGGAAGAAGCCGTCGACGTCGTCGAACTCGTTCCCGACGTCGTGGAGGACGAGGCCGTCGCAGATCCGCTCGGATGCGACGACGACGCCGGGTGCCTCAGAAAGTAAAACAGATACAGCTCCGTGATGGACACCAGCAGCTCGGGGCTGCGTAGATCCAGTCGCTGCTTGGCTAGCGGCTTGTGCAGCAACTGCGTGAACAGCAAGCTTGCGCCTCGTCCACTGACAATAGCCATCTTGCTCTGCTCTGGCAGCATCTCCAACGCCAGCTTGAACTCCACTGGGTGCTGCCCCTAAACAGGAACTGGAATACCGACCCGTCCTCGGATCGGACGCCTCCGCCCAGTAGCTTGACGATCGCTCGCCCCTGAGTCGTCAGCGTCGCCAAAAACTCCTCAACGTCGTCGTCGTCGGTGGCAACGCCTGCCAGAACCCGCTCCTTCCTCTGCTGGGCGCGTTTTTGGCCGCTAGCGCTGCAGTCGAGCCCACAGCGGGCGTCACGCCCTGTCCGGCGCTGTAGTCCAGCCAGCCGCCATACTTTTGCTTGGACAGCGTGTCGCTGCCGAAAATGCGGTCCAGGAGCTGGTTGAAGCGCTCGTAGAAGACGCTGCGCAGCTGCGCTGACTGCCGCTTGGCTGTTGAGCCCACAGAGAGACTGGCCTGCGTCTCGGACGCCAAGTACCGACGCAGAGCTTCAGCCACCGCGGGGATGTCGTAGGAGCCCAACGCGCGCTCGAAGTCGGCGTCCGAGTCGCTGAAGCTGAAGGTCGAGGAGCTGCTGGCGGGGGCCAAGCCCTGCGGCCCGGGCGACCCGCCTCGAGCTGCAGACGCGCTCGCGCCAGGCATCTTCATGATGGTCGGTGTTAACTGCAGCAACTACAAAAATAGCAAAATCATACCAAAATCATAGATATTCTCAAGGTAAACAAGGAATAACTATTGCTTTGCATTTTTAGCAAAGCTTCAGCCAAGCACACAACGCGTCGGTAAAAGGCATCACTTCTTGAAAACGTTTTGCACGCGTAGGAGTACGCCTCGTTCAAAGGACTTACAAACAACTCTCTGTATGCAGGGTGCCTAGTGCCAGCAATATGCAAGTTATCCAAGCAAATCAGTGACTATGATAGAGCTGTGATTGACCTCACAGCTGCGTTCCTGTAAGCATTTTTCAGAGCAACGTACGAGGTATCGTACAAGTCCTTAAAGTATGTTTATAAAGTAGAAAACCTCAGCTGGCACTGAGCGATCCGCTGTAATAGAGCTGAAAGCACAGCACTGCAATCAATGCAAAGGCCAGCAGGCCCCCAACAGCTGTCATTAAAAGATTCTAAGGACGACACACTTCATGATGGCGGCAACAAACACTGGTCCACAAAACCTTGGACCAAGTATTATTATAGCATCACTTTTATAATGCTCGCGAAGTAGATTCGAGGCCTGATTCGCATGCAGCTCTGCATGCCCAACGGCTAAAAGGTAAGGACACTGCCTGAGGCGGGAACGCGATCGTGTCGACGAAAACGCTTTGCTGCACTTACCTCCGAGTCTCTCAGTGAGAGACTTTTGTGGTATGAGAGACTTTTGGGTAGAGTCGGAACGAATAGCACTCTTACGTTCGCGCAGCATAGTATCCATAAGATTAGCGCTCTAGTTGAAGTGAATAAGTGCGACCATCGTTTCCGCCGCAAAGTGCGTCGTGGTCATCGGGTGCGCTTCCTCGTCCTCGTCATTCCGCAATCCGCTCCAAGGCCACAACGCTCTCCAGGATGCTGTCCACGACCCCCGCTCTGCCTCTAAGCTGCGCCGCCTCAGCCGCAGCCTGGCCACGTCCCAGGAGGTCATCGCGCGCGAGAAGCAGTTCGGCGCCAACAACTACCACCCGCTGCCGGTGGTGCTCACGCGGGGCAAGGGCGTCAAGGTCTGGGACGTCGAGGGCAAGGAGTACTTTGACTTCCTGAGCGCCTACTCGGCCGTGAACCAGGGCCACTGCCACCCCAAGATCGTGCAGGCGCTGACCGAGCAGGCGCAGACGCTCACGCTCACGTCCCGCGCCTTCTACAACGATGTGCTGGGCGAGTACGAGGAGTTCATGACCAAGCTATTCGGCTTTGACCGCGTGCTGCCCATGAACACGGGCGTGGAGGGCGGCGAGACGGCCATCAAGCTGGCCCGGCGCTGGGCCTACGACGTCAAGGGCGTGCCGGAGAACCAGGCCAAGGTGATCTTCGCCAAGGACAACTTCTGGGGCCGCACCATGAGCGCCGTCTCGGCCTCCACCGACAAGGAGGCCTACGGAGGCTTCGGCCCCTTCATGCCGGGCTTCAGCACCGTCCCGTACAACGACGTTGATGCCTTGGAGAAGGTCTTTGAGCAGGAAGGCAAGAACATTGCGGCCTTCATGGTCGAGCCCATCCAGGGCGAGGCTGGCGTGGTCGTGCCCAATGACGGATACCTCCAGCGCGTGCGTGAGCTCTGCACCAAGCACAACATTCTGTGGATCGCGGACGAGGTGCAGACGGGGCTGGCACGCACCGGCAAGATGCTGGCGGTGGACTACGAGGCTGTCAAGCCCGACATTTTGATCCTGGGCAAGGCGCTATCCGGCGGCGTGTACCCGGTCTCGGCTGTGCTCACCAGCACAGAGGTTATGCTCACGATCAAGCCCGGACAGCATGGATCGACGTACGGCGGCAACCCGCTGGGGTGCAAAGTCGCCATGGCGGCTATCGACGTGCTGCTGGAGGAGAAGCTGGCTGAGAACGCCTTCAAGCTCGGCAACCGCTTCCGCGCCGACATGCAACAGTAAGCTCAAAGTGTCAAAGGGTGTCTTCGGTTGACCACTAACACTGTCGTTTTGCTTGCTGTAGATTCAAGTCCAGTGTGCTCAAGGGCGTGCGCGGCCGCGGCCTGATGAACGCCATCATCATTAACGAGCGCCCCAACCAGCCGGACGCCTGGCAGCTCTGCCTTAGTTTGGCCGAGAAGGGCCTTCTGGCCAAGCCCACGCACGGCAACATCATCCGCCTGGCCCCGCCGCTCGTGATGACGGAGAAGGAGCTCGACCAGTGCACGTCGATCATCAAGGAGGTTCTCACCGAGTCGGAACCGTAAAATCAAATGCAGTGAGCATGCAAAGTCGACCGAGAAGGACTTCCAATCAGGGTAATGAATGTTACAGTCAATTCCACGATAACTACTGAAGCAAAACACCTTTGCTCTTGAAGTAGAGGATGCCGATGGTGGTCATGACTAGGAAGAGCGAGACGGTGAGGATGACGACACCCAGGAACCATCCATCGGCTGTCTCCACTCCGGACTGGAGGTTCATGCCGAACACGCCGGCGACAAAAGTCCCCACCGACAGACTGATGACCACGATGGAAAAGATGACGTCCACGCCCAGCAGGTAGTTTCGCACCGAGTCGAGCTTCATCATGACGAGGCTCTCCGTGTTGGAGATGCGGTGCTGCATCAGATCCGCCTTGGTGCGCGTGGAGAAGATCTCCTGCAAGTAGTTCTCGATCAGCACCTCGATCTCCTCTGGGTCGATGCTGTACAGGTCGGCCAACAGTGCCTGGTCCTCGTGTAGTCTGGTCAGGTAGAGCAACCGTAGATCCTCTTCGTTGTCAAGCAGCACCATCAGCACTCGACGCACACCGTCCACCTGTGCTTCGAATTCGTTCATGGTGTTCTTGAACTCGCGCAGCTTCTCCAGCTCAACAGAGTGCATATTGCCCTGCATTAGTAGATCCAGCGCATCGACGACGATCGGTGACAGTTGCTCGTATTGCGCCTGGAAGTAGCTCGCCATTGTTGCAAGCAGCGCTTCCAATGCCCTGAACAAGAAATGTAAGGACCAAAGGTTTGCTACCAGAGGATCAAGACACCACCGGACCTGAATTCAAATGGAGCTTCGTCTTCGCGCGCAGTCTCGGCAAACTTGGCCTTCAGGACTGAAAGGAGCGTGTCTGCTCCGTCAGGAACATACACCAAACACACGTCTCGCATCACGATCGCGCGCAACGGATCTACACAACGGAATGGATAAAATCTCTGACGGATCAACGATCTGGTGACTTCGTACCTGCACTGATGAGGATCGCCTGCTTACGGATGACAATCTGCGGCTCATTGGTGACCGAGAAGGCGTTCTCCATCTTGCGGATGTCACGGGCATGAACACGCTGCGGAAAGACAAACAACCGAGTGAATACTTCAAGAACAAAATGGGTTGGGATGAAATGCGCCAACCTGGACGCCACACATGGGGACGTGAATGTCGTTGATATCGTCCGGGTTTCCTCCTGCAGCCGCTCGAGCTTGTGCCTGTTGAATATTCACCCGCCATATCTTGGCATTAACGGAGCTGCTGCGTCTGCGGATCGGCGGAGTCGCTTCTGGGGTCGAGCTGTTCTTCGAAGAGAATTCTCCTTTGGACTCTGCGGCCTCCTGCGCCATTCGGAGCACTTCATGGCGACTCATCTCCTTCAGTGTTGGTCTTCCTTTGCGGTCGAACAGCATGACGAGAACTCTTCCGCTCTTGGTGCCAGGGTCGAATTGGCACTGGAATTTCTTGAACGAGCTGGTACTGCTCGATCCAGTGAGCTCAATGGGCTCAGGCGACCGCACTTCGACCAGTTCAGGACGATGGTACGAAGAGTACGTCCCGTACTCGGTTGCGGGGTTAGCAAAGTCTCCAGACGAGCTACTCGTTCCTCCGAGCAAAGGCGACGGAGTCATGTCAACTTCATGATCACCAGGCATGTCAGTACTTGCAAGTGGCTCAGTCATGAGACCAGGACGTTGCGACTGACCAAGACCAAGCGAGATATCCGAACGACGCTTTGATAACAAAAGATTTCGGCGTTGCTCAAGCTAAAGTGGTATAGTGATAAATGAAAGACAACAATTACTTGAGCATGATGCCCTTGCGTTTGAAGAACCACGTGCCTGCAGCAGTCATGCCGACAAAGAGGACAATCGTGGCGATGACCACGCCGAGAAACCAGCCACGCCTCTCCGCCAAGCCCGAGACGAGGTTCATCCCAAACACTCCCGAGATCAACGTGCCCACGGAAATGTTGATAGACACGAGCGAGAGGATCAGCTGCACTCGAAGCAGGTAGTTTCGCTTCGAGTCGAGCTTCAGTGTCACGAGGCTCTCTGTGTTGGCGATGCGGCGTTGCAGGAGCTCGGCGGTCGTACGGGTCGAAAATATGTCTTGAAGGTAGTTTTCGATGAGCACCTCGGCTTCTTCCGAGTCGAAGCTCCACAGATCGGCCAGCAGCTCGGGTTCATGGTAGAGCTTGGTCAGGTACAGCAGACGCAGGTCTTCTTCGTTGTCCAGCAACTCCATCAACACGCGCCGCACACCGTCAACTTGGGACTCGAACTCGTTCATAGTGTTCTTGAACTCTCGCAGTCGTTCAAGCTCGTGCGAGTCGAGATTTCCTTGCACGAGCCGCTCGAGATCCGCCACAATGGCAGGCGACAACTGGTCGTACTGAGCTCGAAAGTAGTGCGCAAGTGTGGCTAGCAGAGCTTCCAGTGCTCTGTTTACCAATAAAAACACAAGGATATTAGTTATTCATGCAACATTTGTGCGCCTGGAGCAAAAGCAAAACTTACCTGAACTCGTACGGGGCTTCAGCATTATCCTGGAAATTCTGCTTCAGCAGCGATAGCAGACTATCGGCACCGTCCGGCACGTACACGAGGCAAGTGTTCCGCAAGACAATTGCGCGTAAGGGATCTGGCAACAAAATCCCATCGTCAGCAACTACAACTCCAGAAATCAACAGTTTGTTGCCCATACCGGCACTAAAGAAGATGGCTTGCTTGCGAAGGACGATCGATGGTTCGCTTGAAACGGAGAAGGCATTTTCCATACGTCGGATGTCTCGCGAATGCGTGCGCTACAAAGCACAACATAGAGTAAGTCTCCACTCTGTTCAAACGTGGACTAAACTACGCGTACCTGGACGTCACAGACTGCGGGGACATTGGCATCGACACCCGATGGAAATTGTGTAGTTGATCGTCGTCGTGGACTATTCAATTTGCGGACAGGAGACGGCTTCCTCGTGCCATCATTTGAATCTTCGTGACGTTGCAGAGCTGCCTCCTGCGCCATACGGAGCACGTCCAGTCGACTCATCTCTTTGAGCGTCGAGTTGCCGTGCACATCGAAGACCAACATGAGCAGCTTCCCTCGTCTCGTGACGGGATCGAATCGACAGAAGTAGCGACTCGGTGAGGTCGCTACGCTCTGCTCGCTGGGCTCCATCTCGGTGAGATCCAGGTCGATGCAGTACTTGGCCACCTTGGGACTCATGTCGGACGTCTCCACACTCAGTCCAAACGTCGACGGACTTGGCACCAGCACGTCGTCACTTGAATCGTCCTGCAGAGCGTCCGAGTTTGTTGCTTTGCGTCGCATGGCTGCAAGTTTCTTGTGCTTTCCACCCAGAAAGCAATGTCAACAATGATCGAGTGGAGCAACTGGGACAAGAACAGCAGAGGGATTTGTGGGCTGAGCAGCACCACCCGCCCGTCTCAAGTTGAGTCAAGACAGCGAGACTCGTTTCCGTCCGAGGCGACAACTTGCGCAGTGCTGCATCCGCGGCTAGCGAGAGCGAGAAAAAGAACCCCACAGCAGTTTCGAGGCAGTCCGTGCCCGGGATCGCAGACGATCATTGTGTGCATGGCAACAATCTATTCATTTCGAGTGCGGACTGGGACGAATGCCACCACGCAGTCGTTACGCAACGTCCGTGAAAGCCTACGTCCGGATTTGGAAGCGGCCGGCCTTCGTGAGCGTCCGCACTCCCTTGTAAGGCTTGTACTTCTCGTTCGTGATCAGCAGCGTCTCGACGTTCAGGCCTGAGACGGTCGACATGGGCACCTTGAAGCCAAGTTGGACCACCGGCTTTTCGTCCGGCACCGCGGCGCTCTGGTGCAGGATGATGTTGCCTCGTAGCGACGGGTTCAGCACCTTCTTGCCCAGTTTGCCCACGTTCCACTTGACGGTCTTAGTCACCTCGTCGAACAGACACGTGCCAGACTCGGTGTTCACGTCCACTGTGCGCACGCTCTTGGGGAACGTCACCTCAACAGTCACGTCTTCCACCTGCAAGTTCTTCTTGGCATTGGAGGCCAACGTGGGCATTCCGCGTGTGCCAATCACCAGGTCGAGAGTGCCGCCACCCTTTTCATTGTAGGTAATTTGAGGTTGGCAGTACACCGGCGGCACGAGCTCTTGCACTTGCACGCGGTATTGCATGAGCTCAAACTGTCCGTCGGGCGGCACGAACGAGATCACTCGCTCGCGCTCGTACCGCGAATACCGCACACACGGGTGGAACGAGCAGTCATCGATGACCGACGGATCCGTGAACACCATGGTCAGATCCGGCACGCCCGAGAGTCTGCTGTTGCTGTGGATGATGCCGTTCACCTCGCACGAGATCATGCGACCCGAGATGTCAATGATGGCGTCGATCTCCTCCACAATGTCAAAGTAGATCTCATTCTGGGCGTACCGCACGCCGCTCTTGCGCCACGGGATGTTGGAGATGGCGCCGTCGGGCAACACGTTGCTCACCCGAGACTTGCCAGACACCATGGCTGCGATCCGGTTGGCTGTCGACGGCGGCGCCACCATCGCCTTGAGTGCATTGGGCTCCGTTGTCAACGGGTATCCATTATCCAGCATCTCTTCCAGCAGCTAAGGATCATAAATAAAAGAAACATGAATACCCTGGAACCCTCAACATTAAAAACCTACTAACCTGATAGACGGTGGAGAAGTTGTCCTTCATCGAGTTCTCGTCAAAGTTGCCAAAGTAGTCGCGGAAAACCGCCAGCACGCGGTGCAGGAACTCGATCACAAAGAGCGGGGAGATCTGTAGAACCACTGCATCGTCAGTGGGGGATTATAGCCATGATACCTAGCTAGCAAACAGACCTCGTTGGTGACGACTGCCAGCACGAACAGGTCGTCGCGAAAGACGGAGACCAGGTAGTACTTGCTGGTGGTGATGATGGGCGGCACGTCCTCGCGCTCGCGGTACTTGTTGACCTCCTCCATGAAGAAGTCGCAGACGTTGCGGCTGGTGAGGCCGCGCCAGTGCTTCTCGATGATCACCTCGCTGTGGAGAGAAGCAGTTAGACGAGTAGACACAAGGGAAGGCAGCAGACACACGCACCCAGAGGTGGTCATGATGAACATGGACTGGATCATGGTCCTCGGAGGCCCTTGCCGGAAGGTTGATTGGGATCTTCCTGGTCAAAATGGGCAGCAAGCGCGGATTGGCTGAAAATTTTAGTGTTTTTGAATCAGAGTTTCGACGCCGACTGAATCAGATGTTGAAGCGAACGGTGCATTTCGAGTTCAAAACCATGCAAACAAGCAATGGGCATTTGACGCGCTCCTTCTCTTCGGCTGCATGCTACATGTATAACTGTGTGCTATCAGAACCCTTGCTTCTGTACTTGATCCGACACTCACTGCTTGATCACTCTTCGTACTCGTCGTCTCCACGACCCTTGACCTCCTTGAGCTTCGCCTTGTCTACCTGGTACACAGCGCCGCCGTTATAGCCTGCAAACACCTTGGCGGTGATCTCCACGTGGGCATCCTTCGGTACCAGCTCCTCCGGAATGGGGATGCGCTCCACGATCTCGATGCCCGACTTGACGATGGCCTCGTACTTCATGTCGCTCATCGACACGAACTTGTCGATCTTGGTGATGCCCAGCCAGTGGAGAGCATCCGGCATCAGCGCCTGGAAGCGCACGTCCTGGATGCCTGCCACCGTCTGCGTGCAGTTAAAGTACTCTTCGGCGCTGTCGCCACCCTCTTGGCGCTTGCGCAGGTTGTACACCAAGTACTTTGTCACTTCGCCGAGCGCACGGCCCTCCTTTCGGAAGTACACAATGATGCCAGTACTAAAGGACATCAAATAAGGAAAATAGTCAGTTAGTGTCCACGCAAGACAGACTCCAAAGTTCCATCTCCTTACCCTCCTTCCTGGGCCGTCTTCACACACACTTCAATGCCGTGGGCGAGGTACGGCCGGCACGTGCAAATATCAGACCCAAAGACGTCCGATCCGTTGCACTCGTCGTGAACGCGGACAGCAAGCTTCTTGGTGGGGTCCGAGATGGCTTCCACAGAGCCAAAGATGTAGATCGTTAGGCCTCCAATTGGCGGTAGGAACACCTTGAGGTCGTTTCGCGTCACAAGCTCGGGGTACATGCCGTTGGTCTCCTGGAAGATCTGCTGGCGCAAGTTGGCTTCCGTCGTGTTGAAGCGCTTGGCTACTCCGGGGAGATACCAGACAGGGTCGATGGCAGCCTTGGTGATGACAAGCTGCGACGACTTCTTCAAGATCTTGCCGTCCGGCTTCAGACGGCCGAGACGAACTGCCTCGTGGATCTCCGGGAAGTCCATGTGCGCCTTGGTGACGGCAATGGTCGGGCGGATGTCGTAGCCCTTCTGGAAGTGCTCTGGGAACGCTTCCATCACACAGTGGCCGAAGGGGTCTATGGTGACGATCTTCTCAGGGTCAGACCACGACGGGTGCGGCCCAATCTTGGCGGCCGGGGTGGTCTCGGTCAGGTCCGGGACCGCGTTCTTGGCCATGGCACCAGAGGCAACCTAGTCACCACCACACAGCACATTAGTTACCGAATACTGAGCAAACATTTACAGCTCAATGCAAGAGCCATACCGCTAGTCCGCGGTAGATGCAGTAGGAGCCGCCGTGCGCACCGATGGCGTTCCTGTACTTGTGGTGGCGGTTGGTTCCAATGATGGGGCCGCGAACATCAGGCTCCTTCTGCCCCCACTGTTCCGTCATAAAACGAAAGAGTAAGATCTCTTGACTGAGATACGTAGTACTAGTTAAACGTCGGACGTACTCGAATCCGAACGGGCTCGACGCCGAATTGCTCGGCGTGGGACGTGAGCGACACGTAGAACTTGTTGGGGTCGAACTCGTCTTTCTTGTTGATCTTCTTGACGTCCTCGGCTGGCGGTGAATGCAACACAGTCAGTTAGTCAGTGTTGCCATCTCTCTCTCTGGACTAGGAGACTCACCGTCGATGGACTTCTTGCGCTTGCCCAGCGTCGCGACCTTCTTCATGGGCGCCACCTTGACGCCGTTGTTAGCGGTGGCCATCTTTGCTCTGCTGCTTCGACGACTTGGACGGGACGACCCACTTGAGCGCTCGAACGCAAAATACGTTGTGAAGCTCCAGGGGCGGCATCCAAAACCGACGACCCCCAAGAATGGCAGTCTTTATTCAAGACTCTTGAAGTTGCTGCGGATTTTACGGTCCTTTTTCTGTGCGCTGGACCACGTTGATTGGCCGAAATGGAGCGTCATGTATTTTCGACCAATGACGCGCTTTTACCAAATTGCGACCGGGGTTAGCACGACGCCAGCAACAAACGCGCATTCAGTGTGCATTCACGACGGCCTGAATCTCAGTTGCATGCATAGCACAACAAGAACGAGGAGCCGGATGCATATCTTGTGCTCGTGGATGTGTTCTCACTGTCCGACCGGAAAGTGCTGCTTGGGGTCTGCGCAACGGTTTCTTAGCCCGACTTCTCAACGGCACGCCACAAAAGTCTTTGTCAACCACAAAACTCAGCGCCCCTCAGAAATTCAAATATCGTACTTATCCGAGTTCACGCTTTGAAATTCCGATTCCGCCAATCACAACGCTGCCTTTCCACATACAAACGCCAAGTCTGGCGACGCCCACCCACTCCTCAAAAACTCACAGTGCAAGCGGACGTCGAGCACCCCGATCCAGTCCAGCTCGCTCTCGTCGTCTACTTTGCTCCTGTGCGGCTGCGCTCTTCCCGCTGCTCAGCCTCGTCTCCTGTATCGTGTCCATCTCGCGCGTCCTCCTCTGTCCATAGCATGTCGTTCGCCAGAAGGAGCGTCCACACCAACAACGAGAACGACGCGCCGGTCGATCTCCATTCACGCCCCGGGAAGGTCCGTACAGCGCCCCACAGGCCCCATAATGAGTGGAACTAATAGCTAACATCACCGTGTAATTTACGTGACCACTAGCGCTCCATGTTGCACGACCTGGGCCAGCCCGAGAAGCGCCAACGGTTCACCAAGACCAGGACGACGACGACTACCACCACCTCCACCACCGGTGCCCCACGCCGCGCTCTGGGAGATGTGACCAACAGAATTAATGTACGTCCGAGTGGCAAGGCTGCAAGGAACAGCTCAACGAATGACGGGTCTGTGTGTGTGTTGTCGAACAGATCAAGAAAGCCAGTGTGAGCTCCATGGGCTCATCGGCCGCAGGAGCACTGGCCAAGAAGAAACAGATCGCCAGCAAACGCAGCATCAGCAGCGTCACCAGTCGCAATGTCAACAGCACAGTCAGCTCCCGCAGCATTGGGAGTAGCATCAGCAGCCGCAACTTTGGCAACGTCAATGTTGCTACTCGTCACGTGCGTAGTGCGACTACTGCCTCGTCGATCAGCAGCTACTTGAGCCGTCCCATTTCGTCGACGATTTCTACGAGCAGCTCTATTGGGAGCTTTCGAGTGAAGGACGAGTTCACTTCAGTGGTTGATCCGAAGAGATTCAAACCCGAAGAAGAAGATCACGACATTGACTCGGAAGACAAGAACGACCCGACGACGTGCTGGCAGTACGCTGGGGACATTACCAAGTACTACTTGGACACTGAGGTACATTTCTTGTGCGGTGTATCATCATGGCTCGCATTTGTCTAACATATCTGGTTAATCGCAGAAGAAGCGCAAGCCCAGCAGCTCGTACATGACGCGCCAGTCTGACATTAACCCCAAGATGCGCTCGATTCTTGTGGATTGGTTGGTGGACGTCCACTACAAGTACGGACTTCTGCCACAAACTCTCCACATCGCCGTGAACATTCTTGACCGGTATTTGGAGAAGAACCTCAAGCTGCCCCGTCAGCGCCTTCAGCTAGTGGGAGTGTCTGCGATGTTCATTGCCGCTAAATACGAGGAGATCTACCCACCAGAGGCCCAAGACTTTGTTAAAATTACGGACAACGCGTACACGAAAGAAGAGGTCTTCGAGATGGAAGCGCAAATGCTGGCAGCCATTGATTTCCGAGTGACGTTCCCGACCGCGTTTCAGTTCATGATGCGCTTTCTCAAGGCGTCTCGCACGTGTGATGACCGCGTCGAGCACTTTGCACACTACGTTGTGGACCGCAGCCTTCAAGAGTTCAAGTTGATCAAGCATCTGCCGTCCATGATTGCCGCTGCCGCTGTTCATATCGCGCGGACGCAAATGAGAGATACTCCAGCTTGGGTACGTTGCTTTTTTGTTGTTGTTGCTAGTGGGGAGGGCATGACTAACCGATTTCTTGCGTATATGACAGTCGTCCACGATGGAGCACCACTCGTCGTACAGCGAAAGTAGTTTGTCGCCGTGCCTCGAAGAGCTGAAGGAAATTCTGTGGAACTCACACAACAAGGTGGGCAAGACAGGCAAGCTCTCTGCTGCACGACGGAAGTTCAGCAAGGATCGATTTATGCGAGTGGCTGCGGAGCCACTCGCATTCAGCAAAACGCATAACGCGCCTTCGTTGCGTGTATGTTGACTTGTGAACTGCGGCCTGCCCACACCGATGACAAATTATGCCCTAAATTGTACAAGCGCGTCAAGCCTTCCTCTGTCACCGTTCACAAGCCATCCAGCCCGCCGTGAAATAGCAGTAAGATGTCGTTATATATTTTATTCTGTTCTCGTGCTTTTAGGCTTCACTGTAGCATCGCCGAGAACAGTGCGATGTGAGAACAAGATGCAGATAATCAAGCAAACTACTTGAACAAAAGGTTATGGACTGGATAGTACCGAATTCTGTTGTCTAATCAACTCCGAGGTCGTCCTCGTCCTCTTCGTCGCTGCTCACGTCTAAAGCTGCAATCTCACTTGCGAGGTGGTCTGCAATATCGTCCGAAACGTCTTCGTCCTTTCCATCGGTAGGAAGGAACGATGACGCTTCAACTGGTCTACGCTGCGGGGCTGGCTTCTTCACCTGCTTCGGCTCTGGTTCTTTCGAGGTAGGAGTCGGAGTCCCCGGGGCAGCAGGAGCTGGCGGTAGGACCTCTTGGCCGTTTTCATCGGTCTTTGTTTCCTGGTCGCCAGCAAGCGACTTGGTACGAACTTCATCCCAATCAGGTTCCTCGCCCTCTTCATCACGAATGAGGAAATCCACGAGCTTGTAAATCTGGTCTCCAATCTCCTCGTCAGGCTCCACCAAGTGGGCATTACGGATGATCGGGTACACCTTCTTCCGACGCAGCTCCTTGCGTCCATTCCGCGTCGTACAAAGCAACAGAAGGCTGTCAACGGCAGCAAGTCGCACCAAACGGTCATTCTCGCGCTTCTTCTGATCACCTTGGCTGTAGACCACCGGGTTCATGCCGATCTTGTCGTCCTCATCCAGTTCCTCGGGGCCAGCAAGCAAGCACATCATGTGCGTGGGGATATCCAGCTGATCGTACAGGTAAAAGTGGTTGTCTGTGTCAAAGCACAAGTTCTTCAGCGCAGCAGTAACGCCACGTCGGCGCACCACATTGGGAGACTTGAGCTGCGGCAGCAACGCACCTGCCAGCGACGTGCTCTGCCTCATCTTCAGTAGAAACGCACGGCCCTGTTCCAACTGACTAATGTTTGCCAGGATGTTGGCCACATATTGGTACTCGTCATCCCACTTGGCGTCTCCAGTGGACGAGTCCACTCCATCGGGCTCGGGTTCTCCTTGCAGGAATGAGTTGGTGAGCATGCGGATCTTGCGCTCACGCACCGCCAGCGTGGCGTCCGTCATCTTGTCGTCGTATCCCAGCAGCGCCTTGGCACCGTCGGGCGTGGTGGTGACGTTGGCCAGCAGCATCATGGAGTAGTCGATGAGTCGCCACTCCGAGTCCTCCACTTGGGCCATGATGCGGTTTAGCAGGTCATATTTGAGCGCGCGCTCACAGGCCACGGGGTTGGCGGCCGTGAGGTTGATGAGCGACTTGATGGCGTCCTCGGCGATGGGCCGCATGTCGCTCACAACTCTGCAGAGTGCCTGAACTACGTCGAACTTCTTGAGCTGCAGCAACTGGAACATTCCCTGGTCCGACGCCGTCATGTTGATGAGAAGACTGGACGCAGACTTGCGCAGCTCCGGCCGCGGGTGCGAGAGGAAGAACACCAGCTCCTCCATGGACTTGACCTGCGCCGCCGTCGCCGTCGCCGTCGCCGTGGCCTCCGTTGCCTATCAAAATGTCGTCCGATCGAAATGGTCCCATATCAAAATGTTGCCTATGAAAAGCGAAGCGGACCAAATGGTTTTAACCGGACAGAACTCATTTTTGTGATGGAAGTCGCTTTCAGGCGTATTGCCGAGGTGGTGCGACGTACTCGCGGATGCGTCGTGTCGGATGCGGTCCAAGCGCGGGTAATTCCTGGCATGGGCATTGGACTGGTAGCCACCGATCACATCCCCAAGGATTCGCTGGTGTTCCAGGCCGGACGTGACGTCTGGTTCCCGTTCTCGGCCGAGTGTGCACTGGAGACGGCGCAGCAGAAGGCGCCAGGCTTGATCCGCCAATTAGATCAACTGCTGGCAACCAATCCTGCCCTCAGAGAAGGGTCCTCCTTCGTCCCCAATGCGCTGGTGCTGGCAGCGCATCTGCTGGTGAACTTCCCGCATGCTGAAGACCCGCAGACGGCGCTGACCAGCATGGCGAGCAAGAAGACGCCGCTGTTGGACGAACTCTACGTGAATGCTCTGCCTCGCTACGTGGGCCTGCTGTATTGGAGTGAGCAGCAATTCGAAGAGCTGCAGGGATGTGACGAGGCACGACGCGCAATGCAACATGGGTAGGAAGAGCCTGGTCCATGTGGTGGCGGCTTCGGCTGATTATTTTGACGTTCTGGGGTGTCATTCAGAGCAAGGTTTTATTCACAAGTGTACCAACATTTGTTTGGAAGCAACAACCAGTTCATTAACCCCGAGGCTTTCTTCTGGGCCATCTCCATTTTGATGTCGAGAGCCACGTCCGGAACGAATCAACCGTTCACGTTGATCCCGTTCTTCGACTGGTTTAACCACGCCGATAACGGGTAAGCTGCAGGGATATCATTGTGCTGGTAAAGGCGGTGGTTTATAACGTTATTGTGTTTGTAGTGACGAGTGTGTTCAGGATTATGACCCGCAGAAGGGCTTCACTGTTCACACAACCAAGTCGTACGAGCGTGGAGAGCAGCTTTTCATCAACTATGGTCAACACGGCAATCTCCGTTTGCTGCGAAACTACGGCTTTACCACGCCCAATAACTCGTACGACGTCGTTGATTTGCCAATGCCGGCATCATTGCAGCAGCCAAACTCGCTTGACCCCGCGTTCTCGCAAAAACACGAGTTACTTCTATCAGCAAGTGGTAATCAAGCAAGCTTGCCAACGTTGAAGCGGTTAAGATTCCAACATGATGGAAGTCTTTCTTCAAACGCAGCGCATTGGTTAGAGATCATGCTGGCAACACCTGATGAGTTGGGAGAGATTATGAACCAGGTGAAGACTTCGCCTTCGTGGTTCGACCTCCCAGTTTCACTGACCCGCAAGGTGCACGCCGAGGTTGGCAAGGTGATCGCAACCAGAATAAAACAGCATTCCTCGACTCTGGAGGTATGCTGGATGATGCCGATTGTTTCATTGGGATTTTCTACCTAAAATTGTGGATGTTATTGCAGAACGACGCTCAATTCTTAAAAACAAATGAGCAGCAAATGGCCCCCTGGCTTCGTTCGTGTCTGCACATCAGAATGGGCGAAAAACAGAGCCTTCATCACGCGGCTGCCAAGTACGCTGGAGTTGATTAAGAAATAAACTGTTGATAGAATAAATTGTGAAGATTCTGAAGCGCCAACACTACTCCATCTTCGAAGCTTCATCACACGGGCTGGCCATGTACTCGGAAGCGATAGAGGCACGTGAAATCGGGATGGCCGTGATTGGAAAGCACCTCAAGCGTCATACCGTCGATCACGGATCGCTGGCTCTGCAGATGACGCAATACGTCAGGAACGAATGCGGACGAAAAACAAAAGTCAACGACGTACCACTGGCGAAGTCAACTTGAACGTTTGACTCGCAGCTCCATTACTCTCGTACGAAAAGTTGCCAAAAGGAATGAACTTTACAGTTTCCCTCAAAGGATGGCCAGATATACCCTGGTTTCAAAACACAACAAGCGACGTAAGAAAATATCCAAATAAAGTATTAATACAAGCATCACGGCAATTCTTACCAAAATTCGGAACTCATTGGGGGCAGAGCGGAAGTCCGAGGCGATTTGGGCTGGAATGTGGTCAATAGTAACAGAATCTGCAATAATCTGCTGAGCGAACTTGACAGAGAGGCGACCTGACGACCCTGCGATGCCCCAGCAACTGCCCATTTCCATTGTTTCCTACAGCCATTCATGTTGAGTGAACCACTATGCACCCAAGCATCAATAAAGCGCCGTACCGATAAAGCTGTTTCTGGACGGCCATTGTGGCGAGAAAGCCACCAGGGAATTTCTCCAGACGAAAGGAGAAGTCCCAAGAATGGGGCTGGAGCATGGCGATAAGAAGGGGATGTAAATCTGCCGTCATTGTCCGAGCCATCCAGTCCAACTAAGTGGGATAGATAACCCACTGACGAGAAATCATCCGAATAGAGCAGATCACTGGAGCAGACAAGCCATTTAGCGTTTTTGTCATGGAGAACAACAACTTTGAGTCAAACACGTACCGCTCGGTATGAACTACGCTAGCGCCATTCGCTAGAGCCGCGTGGTCCACTCGACCTGTTTTCTTGATCTCAACGGCCTGTACAGCGACCTCAATCACTCGGAGAATACCTGGGTCAGTGGCATCCAAACCACGAAGTGCATCGGCACTAGATGATAGAGCTCGCTTCTCTTCCTGGAGGATTTTCGCCATGTGATTTTCAATGGCATCAACTTTTCGTTGTACTTCAGACTGCAAATCGCGCTCAAAGGCTTCGCGCCATTGGACAAACTCTTTCTTGGTGTCCATGTCACGAGGTGATTCTCCTGCCGGTTCGCTCGACGATATTGTGGAAGTTTTCTTAACCACCGTCTGAAGGAAAGAAATAAAACCAAATGAGTTGTTTTGTACACGCACGACTTCATGAACACGTACATCAATCTTCTCTTCTTGGTTTTTCATAGCAGAAGACAGCACCGACTGCTGTTTGGTTGCGGTTGTGATCTCTTGTTGCAATTGCGAAGTGTTCTCCACGAACTTTTCCCACTAAACCGATTCAACACGACTCGAGTTAGTACACAATCGCACACAAACAACAGTAGCAATTATAGTAGAACGCACCAACGCCTCCGTGTGCTTGGCAACAATCTTCTCAACATGGACCGTGAGCTCGCTGTCCTTTTCCGCGAGGCTGAACTTCTGTTGAGCTTCATCATGCGAATGCTGCAGCGAATCGTGCAGCAAACGCAGAGCCTCGATCTCGCGTTCCTGTGACTTCACTGTCTGCCGTAGCAGCGCAATCTTCTCGTTCACACCAGACAGTTTTAGATCCACCATCTCTTGGATTGCAGTCCGCATAGCTCCCTTCTCCAGATCCGCACTGGTCACTCTCCCTGTTACACTGGAAGATAGTACATCTACATATTGGATCGCCGTCGTCAAGTATTGCGGCACTGTGATGGCAATCACAAAGCAGCATAGCGGAGCCAGCAGCCACAAGACGTTCACCGCCATGAACGAATTGCGCAGCACGAAGCGCCACAGTCGTCGCAGATACTTCATCACCGTCTTCACTACCGCCGAGCTAGCAATTTTCTTCACTACGGAATCATCTCCCTGCTCTGTGTGGAAGAACGCGGCAGCACCGGCGGCACGTCGCTTGAGGTCGGAACGTCGCACTGGTGACGGCGTCTCCTCTTCGTCCTCGACCTCCTCAGCCTCGTGCCGCTCGTCTTCGTGCTGAGGCGGCGGCTGGTATGTCGTACTGCGGTACATGGTGCCTTCGTAGTCGTCCAGCTCTTCAAAGTCGTCGTCGTAGTCGTCGTCATCTTCGTCGACGTCTTCAGGTCGCAGATGCAGCGTCCGTTGCACCGGCTCAGGCGTATACCCGTAGCGTCGACTCCCAAATTCTTCCTCCGACTCGGACGACGTTGATGCGGCCCGCATGCGGCGCGAGCGCTCGCCTGAGCGCAGCCGACGGCTGTACGGGTTGCCTTCCATCACCAACAGCAAAATGAGTTCAATTTTCGGTTACGTTTCCTTTGTCGTGATGTGATTGGCTGGAAGATATTGTAACATTTCTAATTCCTGAAACAATGGACACCAGGGAGCGACGGCCCAAGAGCGCCTCTGCGACGGACTTGTCGATGCCCCAGAAGGATCAGAACGGAGTGGCGGATGCTAACGTCATTGAAGATGGAGCAAACGGTGGTTGCAAGACCTCTGCAGGCGTGAATGAAGCTTCCATGCTGACGCAAGTTACTGCCGGAACCTTCGCCTCGCTATTGGGGAAACGAGACAGCGAGCAGTTGCACGACGACCACAACGAGGACACAGAGGAGGAGGACACTTCGAGACTTTTGTCGACGGGCGACGAGCAGACGCTCGTGCAGTGCGTTGGGATGCACCAGAGCTACGACTCGTGGGAAGCTTTCCATAGAGCTATGGACCTGTACTGCGCCACCACCTTCCAACCGATGAGATTGCGGACGTCCGACTCTGCCAAGGCAATGAACTCCAGAGCAGCCAAAAGGAACAGCATGAAGGTGCCGATTGACGAGAGCGTGGGCTTTGTCAAGAAGCTCTACGTCTGCACGCACGGAGTCAAGGCTAAGCCTCGTGGCAAGGGGAAGCGGCCGAGACAACACTATCGCTATTTGGGCTGTCCGGCGATGCTTCGAGCCTGCATCTCTGAGCGCAAAGATGATGAAGAACCAGGAAAGGGCAAGTACATTGTCCGAGTTGTGGCACAGGTACAATATGTGAATGATTCTCAAACATTTAGGCTGATGCTGACGTGTCGGTTGTTGATGCAGATCAACAGACACAACCATCGTCTCAGTGATCATTTATTCAAGTCTTACTCCGACAGTCGGGTTGTGCTTGATGACGACCTGCAAGGGAGACCGAAGGACGAAGCTGGCTCTGTCTCTGCTGTTCCCGTAGATCAACAGCTCCCTGCAGCTGTTCACCCTGAACTGGAAGACCCCGCGTTGAAGACGAACAGTACGTTGCACTTCGTTGCTACTTGACCACGAGCTCTTGGTAATATTTGGTTGGTTTTGCTTGTTGGATAGGTTCCCTGCTCCAGCCCCAGACGCTGGACGTGATGAATACATCTCGTGTTAAGTACCGGTACGTTTATGAATAATGGTCATGTGTCGATTGCCATACTAATTGCTTGTTACACAGCGTTGGTTGGATCGGTACCGGAACAATGGGGGCCAGCATGTGTGGTCATATACTGGTAGATGCCTTACAGTGAACTTGTATTGCATATATAATTTCGGTTAGCTGAGGTGTGTTTCTTATTTCCTTCGGCAGAACCACGGGTATGAAGTCACGGTTTATAACCGGACGATTTCTAAGTGCGACGCGTTGCAGGAAAATGGAGCTCGAGTAGCAGGCTCCCCAGCTGAAGTTGCGCAGAACTCAGGTGAAAATCGTGTCATGAGCATGGATTGGGACAGGTCTAACTTATTTGGCGCGACAGATATCGTTTTCATCATCGTTGGAAATCCGAGCGATGTGAAAGCGGTGGTGCTTGATCCAGACACTGGTCTTCTCTCACGAATGAGAACTGGCGGTATTATCGTGGACATGACGACAAGCTCGCCGGCCTTGGCAAAGAAAATGTACGAGGCTGCGAAATTAAAGGGGATTTCAATGCTGGACGCTCCTGTGTCTGGCGATGATGTTGGTGCTCGAGATGGCACCCTATCCGTCACGGTCGGTGGCGACGTGGACACTGTGTATGCGATGATGCCCTTCTTCAGTATTTTGGGCAAGAACATTCGTCACATGGGGCCAGCTGGAGCTGGACAGCACACGAAGATGATGAACCAGATTCTCATTGCCACCAACATGATTGGCGTCGTTGAAAGCTTGCTGTACGGCAAAAAAGCGGTGTTGACATGGAAGAAGCCATTCGCGTTATGAGTATTGGAGCTGCTGGGCCGTGGCGCATTGGCAATTTAGGCCCCCGAATCGTCAAGCGCGACTTTGAGCCGGGTTTGTTGGTGGAGCATTTCGTCAAGGATATGGGCATTGCTTTGAAGGAAGCGAAAAGGTAGGCGACTGCCTGTTTGATCGTGGGCACGCTAACGATGTCCTTACCTCTTCTTGACAGGATGAATCTATCGCTTCCGGGACTTGCGCTAGCGAACGAGTTGTATACTGCAGTGAAGGTATGCTCAAGGCAGCTACTTGTGTTCTGTGCGTGGCTCACACTTTGGTGCAATATATGCAGGCGCAAGGACACGGTCGGCTGGGAATGCCAGCGCTCATGCTCGCGCTAGAGCAATTGAATGGTGCGTTTGGAGCAAGGAGGGCGTGACGGTCATGAAACTTATGTAAGTTCTTCCACAGGTATTTATCCAGAGAAGACCGACAACGCTGAGGAGGTATGAAACAGCACTTCTTCGCCCCCAGGCAATGAACAACAGCCAACTCCGGTACCACAACAACCACAACGAGTTGCCATTTTTGTCTCGTTCCGGCGATGTCTGCGCGCCAGTCAAGTCTGCTCCAATGTCCTCTACTGAAGATCAGCAATCTACAAACTGTTTGGCCATTTCATCGTCTGCAGCAGCATTGCCATCGCATCGAGGATGAAGAGCGCCACGACTCGCTCGTTGAAGCCACGTGGGGCCTGTGCTAGTCGGTACAGGCTCAATTGAGCCTAGCCCTAGAAAATCTTCAAGGACACGATTCATCCAATCATGTGCTGTAGATTTATGCTTGCTCTAACTATTCTCTTCGCTTGTCATAATTGAGCTCACTTTGCAATCCCGCCCGTGGTGAGTGTATCAGCCGGCTCAAGCTCAAACGAAATGGTGGCCGCAGCGCTAGTGAAGCCCAGGTAGCAGCTCCGTACTGTCCTGGTTCGTCTACTGTACTAACCTGAGTGCTGCAGAGTGGGCTGGATCGGCACGGGCGTCATGGGCGCCAGCATGTGCAGCCACATCCTCAAGCACGGCTACGAGGTGACGGTGTACAACCGCACGCTGTCCAAGTGCGACGGGCTCAAGGCGCAGGGCGCCAACGTCGCCAGCTCCCCGCCGAGGTGGCCAAAACGTCCGGTACGCCCTCAATCTAGTGCAATATTCGACCACCGAAGCGTATCACTAAGCGTTTCCTATGCAGACATTGTGTTTGGCATTGTGGGCTACCCGAGCGACGTGCGCAAGGTCTTCCTCGACCCGGAGTGGGGCGTGCTCTCGACCATCAAGAAGGGCGGCGTCATCGTGGACATGACCACGAGCGAGCCGTCGCTGGCCAAGGAGATCTACGACGCGGCCAAGAAGAAGGGCGTGGCCAGTCTGGACGCACCCGTCTCAGGCGGCGACGTCGGTGCTCGTGAGGGCACGCTGTCCATCATGGTGGGCGGCGACGACAGCGCCGTCGCGTCGACGCAGCCGCTGTTCGACATCATGGGCAAGAACATTCGCCACATGGGGCCCGCGGGCGCTGGCCAGCACACCAAGATGGTCAACCAGATCCTGATTGCCACCAACATGATCGGCGTGGTGGAGGGATTGCTGTACGCCACCAAGAGCGGACTGAACGTGGAGGAAGCCATTGCAGCGGTCAGCGCTGGCGCCGCCGGCTCGTGGTCCATCAGCAATCTCGGCCCGCGCATCGCCAAGCGCAACTTCGACCCGGGCTTCTTCGTGGAGCACTTTGTCAAGGACATGGGCATCGCCTTGAAGGAGGCGCAAAAGTGAGTGGCCAAAGCTAGTGCGTCTATTGAGATGGTCAACTGACATGACTTTATGTTTGTGATACCAGCATGAACTTGTCGCTTCCAGGGCTTGCGCTCGCCAACCAGCTCTACGTGGCCGTCAAGGCTCAAGGACACGGCCGTCTCGGCACGCAGGCGCTGATGCTCGCGCTGGAGCAGCTCAACGGCATCGAGTCCAAGTGAATTTGACGTTGAAGTTGGCAAGCAGGAAATTTCTGTTGGAATTATTACCTGAAATTTCATACAAAAGTTTTCTGAAAAAATCTGATTCCATAATCCATTTTCTCAACGATGGACCTTCCGGACGAGGAGCTCACGCAGCCGCTAGTGGTCTCGTTGGAGGGCGCGCCGGCCCGACCCACAGCTTCTCCAGGAGGCAGTCGAGTGCCTCGCAGCCCTGTGGATGCCGACGCTGAGGAGGAGAAGGAGGAGCCGCCGCGGTCCCAGAACAGTCGGCCGCAGAAACTTCCGTATGCGGCGCCCAACGTGCACCCATACGCAGTGCCGCAGTATCAGCCGCAAGGCTACGGAGGAGGAGCAGGCGCCGGCTGGGGCGCAGGCCAGGACGAAGGCTTCGACCGCGACGAGCAGGGCATCACAGTGGACATCGTCTTCAGCGGCCTGTACACGCTGGCGGCGGCCTTCACCATCATCCAGGGCTTCGGGATGCTCATCCACTTTACATATGCAGCAGGTGCGGAATGTGTTTGTGATTTTTACAGTCATTTTTTACAGCTAACTTTTGTTTTTGGTGTTGTAGTCGCGTTGGGGCTGTACACGATGGCGTTTGGTACGTTGGTGAGATGGATGTTGTGTTGTGTTCGGAGTGTTAATTGGTACGGTGGCCAATAGGCGCTGCGGTGATCATGTACGACCTCAAGTCGGTGGTGAACGGCGTGAGCGTGGAGATGTATCTGCCGTTCCTGGGCAACTATATCGGCCGAGCAGCCACCATCCTCTTCTTTGCGGTTTTGTGCGCGCAGACGTACGAGTACGCTGGGTGGACCAAGTTCATCGTGCTGTACAACTTGTTCGTCGCCACGCTGCAAGGGTTCGTGTACTTTACCACCAAGACGGTCACGCCCAACCAACCGCAGATGGACGACTTGCCGGATCTCTAGGCGTTGATGTGGGTGAAAGAAAGTTAAACTCGTCTTTATTTTTTACGTTGATCGAATATATACGTTTCCTGATCGTCGTAGCGGGTGCTGCGTAGCGAATACATGACACCTCCGATATGTGGCAAATGTGTCGCAGGACAGGCAAAAGTATCTTGATGGCTGCTGCAACTTGGGCATCCATCCAGTCGTCGCCCATCCAATCGCCAACCACGACCACGTCTCGAGACAATTACTCGAAGTTCTCATTTCCGAATTCGCCTTCGTCTTCAAACATGCCAACAAGTCGCGCCGAGTGTCTACTGCTCTGGAAGCTCGCACGGGCCGGCGACGAGATCACAATCCAAGAAGAGATCGAGGACTCGGATGCGGTCGCCCGCAATCTCGTCAACTGGAAGCACAACCGCAAGGGCACGACGCCGCTCATGGAAGCTGCTGCCTGCCGATGTGGCGAGCCGGCAGTGGTCAAGTTGCTCGCGGCCGGTGCTGATGTCAACGAAGTCGACGACACCAACCTCAAGAACACGGCACTGCATTATGCAGCCATGACGAACCGAGACGCCATGACCGTCGAGACCTGCTGGATGCTGGTGCGGACCCTTTGCCGTCAACCGCAAGGGGTTCACACCGTTGGATGTCGCTCGCCAATACGGTCGAAAAGTAGTCGGCGCCGTGCTACTGGAGTACATGAAGGTGCACAGCGGCTGGCTCTACCTACGTGGCAAGTACCGTTGGAAACGACGCTGGGCTGTCGTGGTGGCCTGCAACAAGCAACGAACGTCCACGGAGTTGTGCATCTTCCGTCGCCAAGGCGACTTGCGGCCCGACTTGGTGATGTTGATCGACGAAGCAGCGAGTGTGAAGCTCATCCCGTCGACAGACAGCCACTCATGGCTGCAGCGAGACAACGCGTTCGTCTTCGACAAGCCCGTCATGTGCCACAACGTAAAGCGCAACAAGTTCACTCGCTCGCCAATCTGCCGCAAGACGATGAGTCTGAACAACGTCCAGACAAAGCACCTGGTGTTCGCCGCCGACAGCTACAACAATCTTGCTCAATGGCGCCGCGTGTTGCAGAGCTCGCTCTTCCATCGACGCGAGAGCGGCTCGTTCCAATACCAGCCGCCGCTGTTCGAGGCCCCCAACGGAGAGCTGTACTACTGGCCTCACGAACTGATCGATAACCTGCGCTCGTCGATCTTGAAGGAGCAAGAGCAGCAAAGGGAGGCCGATAACGACCCACTATACCAACGTCTGCGCGCTACGTTTGAGCAGCGAGAGGAAGATGCTCAAAACGGCGCTAACAACCAACCTCGTGAACCAGAACAAGTACCGATTCAAGCATCGCAAGACCCTGAAGATTACGACAAAGTTGAAACCATGCCGCCGGACTTCCGCAGGCGTTCTTCGCCAGAGCGAGTTGGCGGCGACGAACCTGTTCGAGAAAGCCGCGATGAAAACCCGAACCGAGTGCACTTTACGGAACCACCACCGCCGTATTCGTCGAAGTACGCCCAGGTGCCCCGAGCAGCCCAACGACAGTATGTTGGGAGAGCGCAAGCTTCAGCCGTCAGTATCACCACCGGAAGTGATATCGACACTGTTGGTCCAGAATTTGCCACTGCATCCGAAGGAGGAGCAGTTCTACTGACTGACACAGAGTCACACGATGGCCAAGAGGAGGAGTCAGCGGAGCAGCAAAACGAGGACGAGAAGAACAACCACTACCACCACGTCGACGTCCAGACGAGCAGACAGAAGAGAACCAGCCAGATCTGTGTGGAATCTGTGACGTCGCTCCTCGAAATGGCATGTGCACGCCCTGTGGACACCAAGCCGGATGTGTGTCTTGCCTCAGACACATCAAACATGCATCGCAGCTCTGCCCCATGTGCCAAACGCGTGTGCGCTCTGTACTTAAAGTCCACGATTAACGGGAAGAAGCTCAGGTTCGATTCCTTGAGTCCCAAAGATTGTCGGGTAGCACGACTCACAAAACATTGCTTATTTACTCTACCATTTGCTGTTTCGTTCTTTTGTCATTGAGAAACACTCTATTTCATCTTTCGCCTCAAATCATCCACATCATCATACCTTCTGGTGAGAGCGTTGTGTCCCCCATGCTAAAGTCAGGCAGCGGAGTGCTTTGCACGTCGTTGCTCACTCTGTTTGCCGTTAACTGCGAGTCGTTGATACAGATAAAGGCAGTGCGGCGCTTGCTCTCAAAATCCATTTTGTTGCGGCGGTACATTTGTGTGAGCGTGTTCTTGCATAGCGTATTCTCTGAAGCCACGCTGCTTGGCGCCAGCGAGAAGATCGTTAGCGCCAGCGACTTCAAATGAGGCCAATCGTCCGCCTCCGTCATCCAGAATTGCAGTGGAGAACGACTGCCCTTCTCCAACATCTCCCACTTAAATGTTCGGCTCTCGCGTTGTGTCTTGGCGTAAATCAAATAGTCAGTATACTCCGCCGAGATGGCTCGCTTCCGTTCCTCGCTGACTTCGCCCGTGTCGGACTCTGGGAAGTTAAAGATTAGCTCTTCAATCTGCTCACGGTAGTCGCGCGTCATGGACTTGCCAATGTAGCGTGGGTCCAACAAAAATGCCAGTCCATGAGCCTCACTCAGCACATACCGCCACCTTTCTGTGACAACCTTTTTGATGTACTCTAGCTCAACTGTTGTAAGTCCAAAGTCGACAGTGTCGAAGTCTGTAAGCAGGTGTTTGATTCGAAGTAGACTTCGGAAATGGAGGCTCGGTCATCCTGAAACTTGTACAAGATCAACTCAATAGGCGTGAGAATTGTCACGGCCTTTTCCAGCGTGCGTTTCCAGTCGTCGTCCAGAACGAAGGCCTTGATGGCCTCTCGAGTTGTGAGTTGGTTTGAAGGTGCGGACTGCAGGAAATCCGGATCGCTTACGATGGATTGCAATACATCTTCAGCTTCGGCGAGTACACGGAAGCGTGCGGCAAGTGTACCCCAGTCCATAGGGCATGAACTGGCAAAAGTCTTGATCGTTTGCCAAACCCGGTCGTTGTTATCTCCTTCGAAAAACTGGAACGTGGATGGATGCTGGTAGCTGCAGAAGAAGGACAAAACTTCGTTGCATTTCGAGGTGAAGTTCATCAGCTCCTGGAATGGGAAATCCATAGGCAGCATCGGCGTCATTCGTCTGGGATCGTTATCTAGGGACTTTTCTGGCCCAAAAATGTCCATTATGGCAAGATGCAGAGCATGGGAGATGCAGCCGTAGAAGAACTTGGTCGGATACTCTGCCTTGAGCATTTCCCACGCTCGCGAATGATACTCTGTGCTCCCCGTAACAACGCCGCTGACTTTGTTCTCGATCGGCTGCATCATCCTCTTGATGTCCTGCGCAATCAAGATGGAATTATACTCCGCTTCATCCCCAGCAACACGTTCCGACTCGAGGAAGAAGCATTTGTCATTGCTCACCGCTGTGCACGTCACGTATTTCTCTCCAGAGTTGTTGTCGTGGTACAGATTCAAATTCGACCAGGCGTCGCGCTTCAGACACACGCGAGGTCGTCGTCGTCAAGTATCCCCACACTTGCTTGTGTACTTTGTCGTAGCAACGTGTGAGCAGGTCTCCTTCCAGTCGCTTCTTGTCCGGCAGTCGAACATTCGGTCGAAGGATAGCCATCGCGAGAGCCAAGTGGCAGTCTTCCATAGCGTCAAAACTCATGCCAGTCACGTACGCGTGCATGGCCAATGCCTCCTCGAAGCGTTCGTGCTGGTTCTTGCTGAGCGCTCCACTGCGATTGCGGTCTTTAACCGCTTGGCCGACCCTGTCCTTTGTCGGGGCCTGGTCCTCCTTCAACATGGGGTCAATTAGACTGTCCGACATGCTCTGCTGCATGGCAAGCTGGTTCATTGCGTGAGCATGCTGCGCTGCAGCCTGGTCCAGCGCACTGCTGGTCACTACCAATGCATTATTGCTCTGCGATTGCAGTTGGTTCTGCTGTGCTTGCAGCTCCTGCAACTGCTGCACTTGGTCCTGCTCCTGGGTGTGGCGCTCCGTCTTGGTTCTCTTTTTGGCTGGGGATTTGGCGTTGAGTTTCTGCTGGTAGATGGGCAGCACGTCGTGGAACTGGTTGAGGAAAGCCTGCTGGTGCTGCGTCTCTTGGAAGACCGCGCACTTCTTGAGGTGGCGGATGGCCTGCTCCGACTTCTTGTAGTACAACACTTGCTGCTTGCAGTGCTTGCAGGCCGCCGAGTTGCGGCGCTGCGGGTCCGGCTCGTCGGTCAGCAGCTGCCAGATGGCGCTGGGCGTGCGCCCGGGCTTCTTCTTCTTGGGCGGCGGCACCGGCACCTCGTGCGTCAGCGGCAGCATGTTGCTCAAGCTACTGGGCGGCGTGCTCATGTGTCAAAGGCAACTTGAAGCGCAGCGCAGCGGCGTCCAGAGGTTTTTCTCGGCGGGGTTTAATGGCGCAATGGATGTCACTTGGTTTCACTATATCCACATACAAATACCAAGTGTATTTTTTCGATGGCCCTGGAAGGTCTCTTTTGAAGGAAATGTAGCCATGTCGTGCTGTGGACGAACGTGGTTGCTGTTCCCCGGCTCCACGCTCGAATGGCCAGTCTTTCTAAGCTGGTACAAGCTGTTACCGTCGACAGCTGCAGCGTATGCAAGGCGACCAATATCGCAGGCGAGATGAACTCTCTGATGAGGCAGCAAACGATTAACGTTTGTCACTTTAGGAGAGAAAACTTATGTACACTTTACGTACCACTTACCTCCTCTCCCCAACAAACTGACCACTTGAGCATCGACTTGCGAAACAGAGAAGTTGTTCGGCTCCGTGTCTTCCTACGTCGCTGTGCGCTCGACATCCACCCGCTACTCTGCACCTCCAGCATCTCTGCTATCTAAAGACGTCACTTCCAGCCTCTGAGCGTTCGAACTCGCCGAGAACCGACGCGACAGAGACCCCCAATTCTCCGGCACCATGGCGTGTTTCGGCTGCTGCGGGGGCGTCAACGCCCGCATGCTGTTCCTGATGGCCTGCGCCATGATCGAGTACCTCGCTCACACGGTGTGCTGGTGTTGGGCCCCATGATCACGCTGCACTTCTACCCCGAGACGTCGTTCCATCGACTGGGCTTCTATACGGCCATTCTCTCAGGCTCAGGCTTCCTCGGACACGCACTGAGCTGCGGCTTCTGGATTAATTTGGCGCGGTCGCTCAAGAGCAGTAAGGGCATTATTCTATGGGGACTGGCAGTCACAGGAACAGGATTCTTCAGTCTGCTGTTGTGTCAAAGTCTACTGGCGATCGCTGGTGCGCTTCGCCACAGGACTCAGCAGCGGTGTACTGCCCGTGGCGCTCATTGAGATCGACAACATTTGCGGCAACCGCCAGACGAGACTAGCGGTGGTGAGCAAGACGCTTGGCGTCGGCATGGGCGCTGTCAGCACCTTTGCGTTCATTACTCTTGGAGCTAAACTACCGCAAAAGTCGACGCCAGGAGGCTTCGACGACCCGGCAGCGCGTGACTCAGCGCTGTACTTTTACCCGTTCTGCTTCGTGTCCATGTTGGCGTGGATTGCAGTCATGGTCATGCTGGTCGCTCTGCGTCTACGCAGTCGAACGTCATACACGCAACTTGCCGAGGAAGAGGACGATTTCCTCAACTTTATGCCTCAGATCCAGATCGACTCGAACTCGCCAACGGCGCGTTCCTCCACGAGTTTAAATACGAGCAGCACAAGCAGCAGTGAAGGCAGCAGCCCAGTGGCGAAAACCGTGGCGCACGTTAAATCTGCGTTCGAAGAGACTTTTGGCCGGACAGGAATGGGGTTGAAAAAGGCGATTACCTCGTCGCCAGCAAAGTTGCAAGCAGTGAGGCTGCTAGCGACGCCTCAGCCTCACTTCCGACTTCTCCGTGGGATCCTGCCGCATTATTTCCATGGCTATACGTCAGATGGCAATCTAGTGGTATGGGACTTCGTGGGGCGTGTCAAGATGGAAAAACTTTACACTGCCGGCTTCACGACCAATGACTTGCGCGACCACTACCGCTTCTTCTTCGCGTTTGCGCAGGAAACGTTGCTGCGTACACCGACACAGAAGATCGTCTACGTGATCGACCTGGATGGCCTCTCGCTCCGTGATGCTGATTCTCGCGCTGTCGATGGTGCATGTGCAGTGATAACAAGTCTGCAGCGAGAACTTCCCGACCGTCTTCAGGCTGTAGCAGTCCTCAACTCGCCTGTGTGGTTCTCTCAGGTCATGTCCAGCATTCGCCCTCACCTCGCCAAACGCACTGCGGATAAGGTCTCGTTCATACCTAAGGAGACGGCAACCCAAGATCTAACATCACTTATCGGGATCGATAGTCTTCCCCAGCGCTACGGCGGTCACAACGGTGTGGAGATAGGCAAAAGTGTCCAAGAGCGGTCTCTCGATGACCTGCTGAAGCGTACTACCGGATCATTAGAAAGTACGCTTGAAATTATTGCTACACCGCGATCCCGACGCACTAGCGTTAGCCGTTCACGTGCGAGCAGTGTCCGCTCTGCTTTGAGCGATGATGGTAGCGATGAAGAGGCCTTCTTTGACTGTTCCGAGTACGGCCTGCAGGGTGTTGAAGACGTGGAGGACCAAGAACCGGTGATCTCGGTGGTTGTGCACTCGCAGTCCACACCTTCACCCAAAACTGAGCCCGTCGCTCGAAACAATGCAAATAGTGCCGCAACGTATCAACCTTTGGAGAAGAAGCCCGCGAAGGAGAAGCCTAGTGGCAAAGCAGCTGACGAGCCTGTGCCGGAGTTGGCAATTACGCGAGAGCCATTGGCATGTTTGGTGCTACTGGTCTATTTCTTTTGGATGCTCGTACAGCTAGGTTTCGACGAGATGCTGCCCCTCTGGTTCTTCAAACAAAACCCGATCACGTTGGGAGGCAGTGTGCATGCCGAGCCGCGGACGTCTCGGTCGTCTGTGTCTTCGATCACCCTAACGGTGGCTGGCACGATCGCGTCACAGTGCATGGTTGTGCTTCTCGGCCATGTCGCGTCCACGTTCGTGTGTTTGAACGCTCGGAATATCGTGACTCCGCTGGCGACGTTGCGCATCGGGTTTCTTCTTCAGATCCCCATCGTGGGTTGTTTCCCGCTCATTGATCTGTTCAAGGTGGACGAGTTGCCCTTCGCGTGGTTCGTTGTGGTGGCAGTACTGGTGGCCAAGCGGTTGACGGCGGGAGTGGCTACACACGGCATCATGGCGCTGCTGGACAATTCGATTGCAGTGGATCGCCGTTTGGCAGTCCATCGTGCGGCGCAGCGCGTTCGCTACTGTTCTCATTTCCTTGCCGGCTCTGCAGCGCCAGCCCTGTTCGCTCTGCTTGGGTACTTTGAGCAATCCTTCCCGTTCGACCAGAGTCTGCTGTACTTCGTGGAAGCGCTCGGTCTCGTGTTCCTGCTCTTCTTTCCATCGCCATCCCCAGTCGCATGAACTTCCCAGTGCTCTTTAGCATGGGAAAACGGTGATCCTTCCTAGCGGACGAAGAAAAAGAAACTTAGGAATATAGGGCATGAGCGAATAAATGTAGTCACTTTTCCAATACTTAATGGGAATTTCATCCGCCAAGCAGCAAGATCTACTTCGTACGTGCAGAAGTGATAGATACATTCGTGGAGATGGCTGGTACTGCTAGGCTCGACGACAACGCTAGGCTCGAACTATGTACATGCTACAGTACTTTCGACGCTGTCTTACTCCGTAGAGATTACCTTGGGCGTTGCTTCGACTCGGGCCACGCAATGCGCTCAAAACCGAGAGTTGCCAGTCAAAAACGCTCACAAATACGCGTCTTGTCGGCACGGCGCTACTGTCTAGAACGTGCCGTTCTTAGACGGCTGGAACGTGGCCATGCCCGAACGCGAGTACTCGAACAGCACGCCGACCATCACGACGTTGAGAAGCACCAGCGGGTAGTACTGCATCCAGTAGAGCGCCTCCCAGTAGTACTGGGCGACAAAGTACGTCACGTAGACGACCGAAATGTGGGCGCTGATGCCCAGGAAGGACGCCACGCGCACCAGTCCGCCGAATCGCTGGCGGTAAGACTCGTGGTATTCGCTCGTGCAGGATGCCAGCAGTGCCTGGCGGTCCAGTTCAGCCTTAGAAGCGGCGTCGGACGTGAACGTCGCCTGCACTCGCAGATACACCGAGTAGATGCCGAGCAAGATCGTGTCGAGCGCATAAGCCGACTGCTTCTTGGCTGCACGGTACTCTGCACTGACACTAGCCACCGTCTCTCCGTCACATTCCGACTGGGGCAGCGAGTTCTCCATGTAGACGTTCTTGATCTTGTCGTAGATGATGGCGTGCAGCCAAAGCGACATGCCCGACCAGAAGCCCAAGTGGAAGTACATGACGTGGCCGTAGCGGTGCTGCAGCACGTCGCCCATGATCCAGAAGTTGGGGGCGATCACCAGGCCGTCCACGACACCGTCCAGGATGCGACCCGTGCGGGTGCCGCGCTTGCAGAGTCGTGCGACCTGTCCGTCCGTGCAGTCGGACACGATCCACGTGAACATGAAGAGGCTGGCGGCCAGCAGCGAGTGCGACGGCTCCCAGGCCAGCGGGTAGTGGAACTCCGAGTCGTACAGACACAAAGCAGCGCACCAGCCGAGTCCGAGCCCGAAGATCGTGATCTGGTTGGGCGTGATGACGAAGGGCAGGTAGCTCACGATGACGGCCGGGACGGCGGCCAGTCGTCGGTGGAAGTAGTAATCGATGAGCTCCTCCACGTCGTACATCTTGGTGCACGTGGCCTTCTGGTAGCGGTTCCACACGCTCTCATGTTGGAGGCTGCTGCTGCTGGGCTTGAATGGTGCGGACACCGATAGCGTGTCCGACTTCTCGTCGCCGCTGCTGCTGGGCGAGTTGCTGCGCGAGCCGCGGTGGGTCACGCCCTTGGAGACGTTGATGGTGGCGCCGAACGCCTGCTCCGAGCTGCTCAGGTCCGCGGACGGCTGCATCGCTATCCTCGCCATACACTCGTTGGTCTGCCAGCGCCGTAATCGGGAAATGAGCTCGAGGATGACACGACGTATTTCGAAAAACCTCGGGCAGGACGAAAAACCTCGACATCAGGGACCCACGGCGCCCGGCTTTCACACGCCATGGATCACGGGTAGGGGACATGTCGCGAGCGACGCCAAACGGAGGCAATCTGATTGGGGCAAGTTGCCTTTGGTCGGAAGAAAGCTCTGTTCCTGTGAAAGCAAGCGCGTCTGGTAGTGATAAGACGGACGAGGATCCTCGGGGCGTTATCGGCTTCAACGAGTTTGGAAAACGCAGACCGGTACGCGGCGTCGCGGAAGAAAGTGTAGGTATCCACGAGTTCGTCTGTACGCGCGGTCACCGCTGGCAGCGCTGCACGAGCTGCATTTAAGCTTGGGTGGGGAGGTTCGCTGTCGAGGTTTGCCACGCTGGTTGCGAGCTGCACGTTACTGGAACTTCCAAACAACTCGAACAGCAGTCTATTTTTCAATACCGGTACTGATAGTGCATTGACGATTTCTTTTCCGGTGGCGAGCATGGCAATTGCACTCCAAATGCTCGTGGCAATAGCGCAGCTACCAGCACGGCGCGGCCTTCATCGCCAGGCAAACTCTGCTTGGAATCGAGCTTTTGGTTTTCATCGGGTGCAACATGCATCGATGGGCATGGATACAGTGCCTTGATTATGCCCCATGTTGCCGCGCTTCTCCGGCGTAGACGCTGCGAGTTCATACAGCGCCTCGGCTCGAGCTCTGCAAGTACGTGGCGCGGGGCCATTTCTGGCCGACGCTGGAGCTTGTCAATGCCCCAAGCGAGTTGAGGCCCAATGGCGAGTCGCCACTTGGATTGAGTCGCCCGCGACTAAAGCGTCCAGTTGTCGGCGCTGTCAAAGCTCGCCGCGCCAGGCATCGCGTTCGTGATTAGCAGTCGATGAATTGTCCCGGGGCTGGGACAGCAACTCAGTCCCGTCAACATGATCGCGAGCCCGCGCAAAGTCTGCATTCCGAACTCGAGCCATCACAAGCAGTTGCTGCTCGGGCCGAAGAACGGCAACGTCGCCCGAATGGCCTGGTCGCCATGTACTGTAGCAGTCGCCGACTGGTGAGACGGCTCATGTTGCAGCTTCAACGTCCAACATGGCTACACGTCGGAACTGTTGCAGTCAAGGCGCAGCATCAGCAGACCCGCGTTGGGACCGCGATCGCAGTTTCTCGGCAGGACTTGAGCGGCGGGACTGCAGAAGCCTGGCTCGGAACCCCACGGCTGCCACCTTGGCGGTTTGCTTGGTCGCTGGCGTAGTGGCTTCCTTGGGGCTCGTGCCTGCAGCAGCCTTATTGGCCTTGCTGCTCTTCGCGGCCGGCGCTGAGTCTGCTAGCTGGTGCCAAAAGTCTTCGGTATGATACAGCAGGAGCCCTGAGAATGAGATGACCGAGATGGCGATCGCGCCTAGCGACCATGCCTGAGGACGCAAAACGTGAGCGGAGTGACCGTGAGACGACCAGTAGTGCAGTTGATCTGCCTACCTCATGCACGACTGTCACACCTGGATCGTCGATGAAGAAGGCCACCAATGCCAGCAAGCTGCTCCAGGTCGACATCGTCGCCCCGGCCACGCGGAGTCCGTTCACCTAGCGGACAGCAACAAGTGACACAACGTCGGACTTTACGCGCTTTAATGCGTGAGCTCTAGACGTCGTACCAAGGAATGCACACAGGGCTTCATCCGCACGTTCAGGACGCCAAGAATCAAGCTGCGCAGCACAGCAGAAGAATGAACTCCGCTTCGTCAAACAAAATGCGACTATGACGTACGATACTACGAGGCAGGACCCACAAACCAGCGGCGCATTTGCATTGACCGACGCCACAACGCTCTGCAGACAAGTTAAAATGTCAGTCATGACGACAAGCAAGCTGACAAACCAACCAACCATTGCAAGCGGCGCCTTGAAAACGTGTGCTGTACGTGTGTATCGGACGTGAGTCCACAGCGTCGGCTCCGGTGCCGAGCCTTCGCAATTCAACTGCAACACGATGACAGAGCTCGCGACGCAGTACACCAATAGCATGACGAACCCTGCTACTGCGAGTCCCCCTTGCCACAGTGTAAAGCAGGACCCAAGCGCCATCCCAGCACCGTCAGCATTGCCCGACCCGATGACAACACACTCCAGCGGCAACAACAGTCCGATCATGATCGGCAGCGCTATCCAGTCGCTGTACAAACGCAGCACTATGGTACAAAGGTCTTCACTCGGAGCGCTCTTCGGCTGCGGTTTGAACAATGGGAAGCGCTTCCATCCAAGCACACACGCCACCAGCACAGCGCCAGGCACGAATCCGAGCGAAATGTACAACATCAGCCTCGGAAATCGACTGGGCTCCAAGTGACTCCACAGCGGGTACAGCAACGAATGCTGCAGTATCTCGCCAATCCCGCGACTTGCTTTCGGCCACGGCACGACAGGAAGGAACGTTAATGCTGTCATCTGCACCCACGGCAACAATTCCAAGACGGCTATAAGCACGATCAACAAGTTCTCCGCGAGGTGGCCTTTAGCTGGCTTCGTTGGCAGTCCTTTACGCCTCGATCCAGTGAGTCCTCTAGGAGACGCAAATTCATCTTTGGTCGCCTCTCGGAAGCGTAGGAACTTTAGAGTCTTCCCAGTCACGAAGATCTCAATTAGTAGCAGGACCAGCATCATGAAGCCTGCTAGAAGCAGCTCCCAATACAATAAGCCGCTCCTGAAGCTGCACTGCGAGCCTGAATACATTGCATAGCACTTGCAGTACTCGACCGCTTCTCCTTCCAGTGTCTTCACCGCGCAATCTCCATGTAAACATACCGCATCATCCGCCCCGCACATTGGATCAGACGCACGTGTGACACCAGCAGGTTGGTGGCTAGTTCTTACCGCCCTACAAATCAGGTCACCGACCGTCGTATCACTGGCGTAAGTCGCAGCCATTTCTCGATCGCTAACGATGGTGCTCACGAGGTCGGCCGCCGCCAAGCAGGAACAGCAAGCTGCGAGCGAATCGCCCAAGCACAGCAGTCAGAAGATGCAGTACCGCTACGTAACGGAGGAGGGCGTCAAGCACATCCTGGCCTACCGCTACAGCGGCAGCGACGCGTCGCTACTGTACAACCACGTGGTCTCGCCGCTCGCTCAGCTGCTGGTGGACCGCGTGCTGTCGCCGCGCTTGGCGCCCAACACCATCACCATCAGTGCGCTATCGCTGGTGATTCTGTCCCATGTGATTATGCTTTGGTGAGGAGAACTACGTGGTTGGAAGGAGGAAGAGCGAGTAGACTGACGCTGGGATTGTCTTTATGCTGTAGGTACTCGCCCAACATGGTGGAGGAGGCGCCCAGATGGGTCTACGCCAACGCAGGCTTCTCGCTGCTATTCTACCAGATCTTGGACGTGGCTGACGGCAAGCAGGCCCGCAAGACCGGCAACTCGTCCCCATTGGGACTGCTCTTTGACCACGGGTGCGATGCGCTCAATGTGGTCGTCAGTGCGTGCACGTTTGCATCCACAATCATGTTGGGACCTACTTACTGGGTAAGATGATGGAGTATTTGTTAGAGATTGTTATGCGTACTGACGAGTTTGGTGTGTTGATGGTTAGTCGCTGCTGATCTTTTTGGCGCCAGCGATGGTATTCTTCATGGCCACGTGGGAGGAATACTACACGGGGACGCTCGCCCTGCCGATCATCAACGGACCCAACGAAGGACTGTTGATCATGTATTCGATCTACATCGCTACGGCCATCGTGGGGCCGCAGTTCTGGACGCAGGAGAATATTCTCTTCCCGCAGTTGCAGAACAACCACGTGTTCGTCCTGATTACCATCACCAGCGCTTTGGGCCAATGTCTACTGAGCGGTATGTACTTGTGCTCTGCTTTTGTAGTTGCTATCATCTCATGTTGCTATACTTTTGGTAGTCATTGTGGCGATTCGTTCGTTGGAGCGCAAGGCCAAGGATGGTGCAGCGGCGCTGCTCGGCATCACTCCGTTCATCGCACTGATCTTCCTGTCGGCCCTCTGGGTGTTTTGGTCCCCGTCCGATGTTTTCACGGACCACCCGCGTCTCCTCGTCTGGACTGTCGGGTTGGTCTTTACAAAGGTTTGTGTGTCATCACGTGTTCTTGACCGCCCGAGGTGATGTCACTCATGAATACCTGTATGATTTTGCTGCGCGTAGATGGTTATGCACATGATGCTGTCCCACATGTGCGAAGAACCGTACTGGCTGCTGCGGAAGACCTTCGCCATTCAACTGGCAGTGGCCTTCCTACTTGTTGGAGGCATCGTGCCATTCGTACGTTCATCATTGTTCGCTGTGAGGTCTAATTACACTGACTTCTGTGTGTGTCTAGGGTCATGAGAGCTCCGTGGTAGAATTCTTCTTCGTGATCTCGCTCGCCGCGTACCTGCATATGATCTATTTCCTAGCCACCGAGCTCGCGACAATCCTCGGTATTCGCGTGTTCAAGGTGAAGGAGGTTTGAATCCACTTGTTGTCCTGCTGCAGCGCCAATCAGAGCCAATAAAACTCACATGGAGCACGACAAGAAAGGAAGTTGTAGCAATCTGGCCTTCGATTGTTCTTAAGACGGTCATAGAAAAGTTCATGTGAGAGGGTGGCATTGTGCCATGAGCCCGCACTCCCCACTGCTCATGATGATGAATCCAAGCATTACGGCGACAAACCCTAGCAGCATTGCGATAATAAAAAGCAGCGTGTTACGTTGCGATTTTCGTCCCTGAAAGTGTCCAAGAAACAACAAGGTTAGTCACTGAGCAACGAAGTTCACCGCGCTGGGCAACGTACCAATAATCGGGGCTGACTCATGGGGGTCTGCAACTGGTTCACGCGTTTGTCAAGTTGCTGGTATCGTAGCACCATATTCTTGACCGATTCCTGCAGTTCCTGCTCGAGTTTCTTGATCGAATCCGCCAGCAACTCGGAACGTTCATCCCTCATCTTGCCGCTAGCAACAAGACTGACGATGTCACCCTTGATCTGCGAGATCTCGACTGCTCTTCCTTGTTCCTGCAACTCGGAATCATATTTCCGCCGCTTACTGTCTGCCTCCAGCTCGCTCAACTGTTCCCGCTGCACTCGAAGCTCGTCCAGCATGTCTTCGTGCAGGTTGGCCACTTCATCGTTGTTCTGGGAGTGTCCCGACTGCAGCATCTTACCCTGTACGATCTGCGAAAGCTGGTGGTTGAGATTCTCCAGCGACGGGAAGATGCCGCTGGCCTGCTTGTCGAACTCGGCCTGGTTCCTCAGCAGCTCGTCCTTCTGCTGTACGAGCTGCGCGATCGTCTCCTCCATTTGATGCACGTAATTGTGCAGATCCTGCTGCGTCCTGCCTTCGAACTCCTGTTTAAATCCCTGTCCTAACTCCACTAGACCCGTCGACATCGGCGGAGACGGCGGCAAGTGTCTGTCTTCCTCGTCATCCTCGACGTCCTCAAAGTCCAGCGCCTGCTGCACTAAATCCTTCGAGTAGTCGCCCAGATCCTTGGCGGTGGTGCGCCGTGGGGTCGTCTTGCGAGCTCTACTGGCAGGACTCATCCTGGTCCTGTCGGAGAGCGAGGCGGCCTGTTTCTCGGCGGTCTGCCACTTGTGCTCGTCCGAGAGCTCGGCAAGCCGCATCCTGTCGGCGCGAGCGGCCTCCTCGGTCTTGGACAGCTGCATCAGCCGCTCTCCCGACGCGCTGCGTGGCGCCTGGGGCGTGTGGAAGCTCGTGTCCAGCGACGGCGGCCTCCTGGAGCCTCTACCTTCGCTCCTGGGCGTCTTGGTGCGGCTGCGCGTGCGGGTGGCGGGGCCGTCGCTCTCCCGGAAGCGCTCGCGGTCGTCCTTGGTCATGATCTTGTGCAGCTCCGACAGCTCCGAGCGCGCCTTGGAGATGCGCTCGTTCAGACGCGCCTCGTCCTCGTGCGAGTTCATGGTGTCGCTTGCTGCGGGCATTTGCAGTTTACAATACTATTACTGGCGGTTTTTGAAACGTGGGAGAGCTATTTGGCTCAAGTTTTGATTGACTCGCCTTTGTATGGAGCGCTTCAAGCTTATCAACACGTTGGTGCAGCTCCGGGAAACCTGCACTGTATGGACGCTACAGACTCGACAAACGCAGACGATGGTGGTTCACATCAGTGCAACATGTTTTTCAGCGACGCTTATTCCTCGAACGTGTCGGGCATGGGCTCGTCCATTGGAGCTGCACTGGCTGAAGCGCCTTCGCCTGCTCCTTCCGCTGCGGCTGCCGTTACGATGGACAGCGACCGCGTCGCGGGCGGACCGGCAATCTTCTCCTCAAGAGATTGGGGTGCTGGGGCTGTAGCACAAGCACAATAATGAATGGGTAGAGCTGTTCACAACCATTTACGCGTCTGGCTTACGGGTGTTGAATCCAGCTGCGCGAAAAGTTCTTGCCGCAGATTGTCGTGGGCGGGGTTGTGCTTTGTGAATCGGATCGTGGAGCCCTGCTCGTTGTTGTACACGTTCTCCAGCGACTCCTCCACGGACGCCTCGACGTTGTTCACGTAGCTTTCCGGGTCATGGCGGAACCTGTTTCAGTAAATAAAATAGCTTAGTAACAGACGCACAGTGACAGCCAACACTACAGTAGCCATCGTACATGTCCAAAGCCGCCGAGTTGGCGACGGTTCCCAACTCTGGGAAGTCCTTCATGTAGAAGATCCCTTTGAGGTACGTCAGCACTGCCACCATGTAGTGCAGCTCCGGGTCCCATTCGAGAAACTTAGGCTTGAGATCCAGCTCCTTGTTGTCTTCATGCACGTAGGGATGGAAGACGTTGGTGTTGAACACAATGCGCGGATACGTCCCCGGTCCATTGTAACTGCAGCGCACCAAATCTCAGTGACTACACTCTCTTCACAATACTCCAGCTACAGCCATCACTCACCCTTCCGGCAGGAAGATTGTAAACTTGAAGATGCCGTTGCGGTAGAGCCCCGCGTGCACGAAGATAGCGCCGTACCAGATGCGCGAGTGGTCGAAGCTCGGCAGCACGTAGATGCCGCTGGGCACGTGCTGGCGCAGGTGTTTGTACTCGATCATAAGACCATAGTCCTTCATGGTCTGGCTGCGGTACTTTTGCAGCGACGACATGGGGCCGTCTCCGCTCTGCTCGCTCGGCGACTGCTCCATGTCGGCCGCAGGGGGCGTCTGGGAGCTGGTAGTCGGTCAGTATGAGGCGGAAATGCATGAAAATCACACCGTTAGAACTTCATTAAAGTCGGCTACAAGCTCCTAGTGCTTGTAGCGCCAGGTAGAGGCCGCAACGTACGCATCCGAGTTGCTCTTGAGTCTCCGCAGCATCGTCAGTTCCTTCCCCTTTGGGGTGGAAAATAAAGTGGTGTACATAATTTGTTCAACATTTTCATTTTGCAAGTATGACGGGGATCGAGCGCTACGGCTCGTCGGGCGCGCACACTGTGGAGGGTAATGCGGGCGGTGCGCGCGCTGCCAAGCTGACCAAGCAGCGCGAGAAGCAGCAGAAGGAGTACGCGGCCAAGCGTGAGGACATCGAGAAGACCAACCGCCGCGGCACGCGCATTGACGACAACTTCCAGTCGCGCCGGGACGACGACGAGAGCGAATTCAAGGCACATCGCCATTTTATCTAGTATTTGTTGTAATAATGTAGCTAATATGTTATGGATTGCAATGGATCAGCGGCAGACGGTGGGGCTCGTGACGGCGGAAGAATTCCGACGCAAGCGAGAGGACATCCAGAGCCGCAAGAGCCTGCCAATTGACGTGCTGTAAGAGTTTTCTGAAGTGGTTATACATTTTATTCAAGTTAACTATATGTTTGTGGCGTGTAGACCAGAGGAGCAGAAGGAGGCTAAGAAGAAGAAGAAGAAGAAGCGCAAAGCCAACAAGATGGGGCCGCTGTCCTTTGATCTGGACGGCGAGGAGGGCGGAGAAGAGGAAGCTGAGAAGCCCAAGCGAACGAAAAAGAGCATCAAGAACCCAAATGTAGAGACGGATTTTTGCCGGACAAGGAGAGAGACAAGGAAGAGGCTCGAGAGAGGCAGCACCTTCGTGCAGAATGGGAAGCCGAGCAGGAGCGGATCAAAAGTGAGTTTTGCGAGGTATTACTGGGGTTTTGAGTCGTGAACTGATGCTCTGCTACTCACAGACGAAGACGTTGCAGTGACCTACAGTTATTGGGACGGATCTGGCCATCGTCGCGAGATCACCGTGAGACAAAAGTTGGCATTGCTCGCTTGAGATTTAAGATTTTACCGGGTTTTGTGTTGCTTAGATCCCGAAGAAGACAACGATTGGGAAGTACCTTGAGCTCGTCAAACAGCAGCTAGTGTCAGAGTTTGCCGAGCTGCGTGGTGTCGGCGCTGAAAATCTTATCTACATCAAGGAAGATCTCATCATCCCTCACGTAAGGTGTCAAGTGTTTCTTTGCTCTAAGTGTCTAGACTAACTCCATCTCTTTGCACTGTCAGCACTACTCGTTCTACGATCTGATCGTGACCAAGGCACGCGGAAAAAGTGGCCCGCTGTTCCACTTTGACGTTCACGATGATGTTCGTCTCGTCCAAGATAGACGCGTCGAAAAGGACGAGGTAAACCAGCAGCATATTGAGCGCAGAGTTTGAGGCTTCCTTTGATAATCGTGCTCTGGACGTTGGTGCAGTCGCACCCGGGCAAAGTTGTAGATCGCCACTGGTACGAAAAGAACAAGCACATTTTCCCTGCCAGTCGATGGGAAGTGGTAAGTTGATCTCCAATATTGCTGCCCGCCCGCCTTGCTAACATCAAACTGTTTGCTTAGTATGATCCAAATGTGAAGCAGGACAAGTACACGATTCACGGTGACTAGGAGAAGCTCAGTGGACTCCGTATAACGTGTAGACACTGCAAAAAAAATAAAAGGGTTGCCTTGTTTTGGCCTTCGCCATCCAGAACTAGCATTTCGACAATCCGGGGAGCGGGATCAATTGGACGAATAGTGGAATGAAAGTTAATGGCAATAAAAGATGATACAAGCATAATCAGACGCCAAACAGCTTCGCGAAGCCCAAGAAGTAGTCTTCACACTCGCACTATACGAAGCCGATGTGACGCTAATCTTCGACAACCCATGGTTGGCGGCGTGTTTATTCATCCTCGTCAGACTGAATGAACTTGGAGTACGACGTGTTTTGGCATTCGCCGTTGGCATCGAAGACCGCCTTATAGAACGAGCCATCCGCTCCCACAACTGCAGCAAAAGTCACGGTAAAATAGTTAGGAAATTGCACATTGTCTAATCCAATACGAACTCTCCGTACCAACGATAGTGTTCTTCTCAGTGCCAAAAGCACAAATCGTCCGAGTCTCAGGCACACGGAACTGGGCAAAGCTCCACTCCGAGCTGAAATACTTGGGCAAAAGTCCTCGCATAAACGACAAGCTGCCGAAAAAAAATTAGAAATTCGTAAAACAACGCTTATCAACCATAAATAAAAAGTTACCTGGACTTGGAGTTCTCTGTGCCATCATCTTCGCCACTGCGCGGGGCACTTCCCGTCGAGTAGTGGGGCTGCATGGCTTGCACCGGGGCGCTCCCCATGGACGTCGGGTCAGATGAGAAGCTGTGGCCTGAACCTTCCGCAGTCAATGAGAACACATGGACGGTGCCCTTGTCGCTGGAGCACGCGAGCAATGGAGCTGTTGGGCTAAAGCAAATGCTGTAGATCTCCGCGCGATCCGCACCACGACTGCAATAGCCATCACGTCAGCAACCTTTTCATACATAATCGCTCCTGAAACGCACCGCAGTTCTTGTGTGATTTGGCCACTCTGAGTGTCGAAGATACGAATCAGCGTGCCCTTGTCTGATGCAGTAGCCAAACGCGTGCCATCAAGGTTTAAGCAGATCTGTAGCGATTCACCAAGCAAGAATTAGGCCAGCAAAGGGCAAAGATTCCTGAACGTAACCCCACCTGCGAGAGTTCCGCTTCGTGGGCAGTAATAAGCGTGGTCTTGCGAAGGTCATACAGCTCAATACGGACTGTGCCGCGGGTGACGCCGGGGCAGGCCAGCACCGTGTTGGAAGGATTGGGGCACAGCGCACAGAGCCCCTTGGGGTTCGCAATCGTCTCGATGTGGTCCACCAGCTTCAGGTCCGCTGAGAAACACAACCAGGCATACGATCAGTGCCAGCCTCCACAAAGCGTCCTTACAACCTGTCTTACAGAAGTTGTAGACGTAGATCTTGTTCTGCAACACCACCACCACACTACAACACACAAAATAACAATCAGCTTTCAATAACCACTCACCTCTTCCAATGGCGTCTCGTACCGGTCACGACGCAGCTTGACGGCCTTCACCTCACTGCGAAAGCTCAGCTCGCCGATGTTGCGGCTCTGGTGGTCGTCCCAGATCATAACCTGACAAAAAAATACCGTAAGGACAGCAACCTCCACCAGTGTTGCCGTCTCTGCTGACCTTGTTAGGAGGGTATCTCGGATTGCGACCGCCGCCCACAATGGCCAAAATGTTGCAGCGGAAGAGCATCTCCACGATGCCGATGCCGCCATTCGAGAAGTCTGCAGTAGCATAGAGCGAGAGAGTCAGTAGGAGCCTCTACAGCTAGCAGACAGCGCCTCATTACCGCGGTGGAAAGTCTCCTTGAAGGGGTCGCAGTTAAAAATCTTAAACCCGAGTCGGTGCCGCAGGCGAAGCAGCCTTCAGGAAGAACGAGGAAGAAAGTGAGAGAGGGAGCTTCAAGGAGGGAGGAAGGGGACGCACCGCTGTCCTGGTTGAACCCCACGAAGAGGAGCTCGTTCTGCTGCTCGCGGCTGAGGTTCATGGCGGACGTGGAGAGGGGAAGGAGCGAGGCCAAGTGGAGCCGTTGGTCAAGCGCTTCTTCGCGGATTTCTGAGTAGTTCCGGGCAAAACCGGCGAATATATGGTACCATTTTTCTTATGTAAAACGGTACCATTTTCTTATACATTCGCTGGTACAATTTTCTTTTAAATAAACTAAAACGGACTGGGCATTTGATTTTTCAGCAACATTTTACGGATTTTCTCTTAGGAATCATTTTCCGCCGACGATCGACGTTTCCAAGTGTGAAATACTGGCCGCGACAGTATATCTACACGGCTCCGATTGCATTTACAAGATCACGGGCGAGCAACCATGTATGACAACTTGTTTGTCGTAGAATTTGGTAAGCGGGTCGATTGAAGGGTTTTCAACAATGCGATGAAGCTGTACGTGCTGTTAAAAATTTTGCTGTTCAAGCTGGGATTGGAATTGCACGAGTCACAGTTGGGGTGCACCTGCTTCAAGCTCTGTCGAACGCACAGGCTCAACAAACACGTAGTCGCGAATGAGCAGACAACTTCTGGAAAACATTTTGATTGTAGTTGGTACACGGCAAAACGTATATTTCAGCTCAATATTTGCTCAAACTCAACCGTTGGAGGAGCATTGTGCTGTTCGTAGTACATTAATACTATCACCACCATTTAAGGTATCGCGTCGTCCGGACGCTTGATGATCACCGTCTTGTGCTCCAGGTAGTTGCGCAGACCCAGCTCGCCGTTCTCGCGGCCGATGCCAGAGTCCTTGAACCCGCCGAACGGAGTGTTCGAGTCGAACACGTCGTAGCAGTTGACGTACACCGTTCCCGTGCGGATGCCGTTGGAGATCTTGATGGCGTTGTCGATGTTGCTGGTCACCACGCCGGCGCCCAGACCGTACACCGAGTCGTTGGCGCGCTCGATCACCTCGTCGATGGTCTTGAACTTGAGGATGGACATGACGGGGCCGAAGATCTCCTCGCGAGCGATGGTCATGTCATCCTCGACGTCAGCGAATACCGTCGGCTCGATGAACCAGCCCTTGTTGCCGTGACGCTTTCCGCCGGCGAGCAGCTTGGCGCCTTCCTTCTTGCCCTCTTCAATGTAGCCGAGGATCTTCTCGAACTGAGCCTCGTCGATCTGCGAGCCCTGGTCGGTCTTGGCGTCGAACGGGTCGCCCACCACACGAGCGTTGGCGGCCTCCACCGTGCGACGAACAAACTCGTCGTAGATGCCCTCCTGGACGTACACGCGAGTGCCGGCGATGCAGCACTGGCCCTGGTTCATGAACAAACCCAGCTGCGACTGCTGAATTGCCAGGTCAATGTCGGCGTCATCCAAGATGATGTTTGCCGACTTGCCACCGAGCTCCAGTGTGACGCGCTTGAGGTTGCTCACGTGCGAGGTGCGCATGATCTGGTAGCCGACCTCGGTGGAACCGGTGAAGGCGACCTTGTCCACGTCGGGGTGCTGCGCGAGGTGACGGCCAGCCTTGGCGCCGACGCCCGGGACGATGTTGACGACACCCTTGGGGAAGCCAGCCTCGACGATCAGCTCGCCAACGCGGAGAGCGGAGAGAGGGGTCTGCTCGGCAGGCTTCAGCACGATGGTGTTGCCGGCAGCGAGAGCAGGGCCCAATTTCCACGCCATCATGAGCAGCGGGAAGTTCCACGGGATGATCTGCGCGCAGACGCCGACCGGTTCCGCCTTGGTGTAGCACAGATAGGGACCCGATACGGGGATCACCGAGCCGTGAATCTTGTCGGGCCAACCGGCGTAGTAGCGGAGGGTCTTGATCACAAGACCGAGGTCGGCGGCCTTGGCCACAGAGCACGGCTTACCGTTGTCGAGCGCCTCCAGCGCGGCGAGCTCGTCGATGTTCTCCTCGATGAGCTCGGCGAGACGGTACATGAGCTTGCCGCGGTCCTCGGCCGACATGGTGCGCCACGGACCTTCGAAGGCAGACCGAGCAGCTTTGACGGCAGCGTCAATGTCAGCGGTGCCGCCCTCGGCCACGTCGGCGATCTTCTCCTCGGTGGCGGGGTTGAAGGTCTCGAACGTCTTGCCCTTGATGGACGGCACGAACTCGCCGTTGATGAGCAGATTGGTCTGCTTGACCGGCACCTCGGCCGAGAAGTGGCGCGACAGGATGAGCGGCGACGCCTTGGCGGCCGTAGCAGTCGAGACGCGAGCGAAGGCGCTAGCCTGGACGCGAGGAACTTGGCGCAGGATGTGGCGCTGCATGGCTTTGGCTTGGTCTGGGCTTGGGCTGGACGGCGCAGATTGCAGAATGAGGAGCTCCGTCACGAGGATCTTCTTGTCCAGCGGCCTCTCTAGCGACGTCCGCGGACAGACGCTCCCGAAACAACTCGCTCAACGCAAGTTGAACTTGGATTCAACTGCCCGATCTGCTCTGCTGGCTGCGCACAACCGCCGGATTGCCGACCACGTGGTCGATTGTTGGCACTCGAGGCGGAGCGGGCTCACCAAACCGCCCGCCACCAGATCGAAGTGCTCTGCTTGGTGTTCTGCTTGGCATGTGTGCCGACGGCGGTGCAATTCGACAGTTACCACGACCCGCTTTGGTGCTTGGAGCACTCCAAAATTGCGTTTACCGGTGCTCCGGTCGGGTTGTTTAACGCCTGCCAGTTCATCTGGCGCGATAAGCGCGCTTGGCACAACGTCCCTGTCGAAATAGCAGGCGCCGCAGTTGGCAGGAACGTGTTGCCTCTCCTCCTTGGGCAAAGCGCACGAGATCGAGATTCTTGCGTGTCGGTCGATGAGAGTCTCAGGCGAGATCCGGCTGGCGAGCTCTCCAGCTGTGAATGTCTGGCCAAGACAGCGCATCCGTCATGTTGAAGGCTCTGGATCGGAGCACTGCAACATGCCGTTGCTGAAGCGCTCTCGGGTGCTTCAGCTTTGACGACAAGTTCAGATTTCCCTGTTTGCCACAAAGCTTTTGAAAAGCTTGCATGAATTCACGAACTGTGGATATACTAGTATTTGACAAAACGTTGTATTATGTGGACTTCCTGCTCAACTCGACCGATGGAGGAGCAGGAGTAATACTACTTAAAACACACTGCAGCTTCATCTACGGCATCGAGTCATCCGGGCGCTTGATGATCACCGTCTTGTGCTCCAGGTAGTTGCGCAGACCCAGCTCGCCGTTCTCGCGGCCGATGCCAGAGTCCTTGAACCCGCCGAACGGAGTGTTCGAGTCGAACACGTCGTAGCAGTTGACGTACACCGTTCCCGTGCGGATGCCGTTGGAGATCTTGATGGCGTTGTCGATGTTGCTGGTCACCACGCCGGCGCCCAGACCGTACACCGAGTCGTTGGCGCGCTCGATCACCTCGTCGATGGTCTTGAACTTGAGGATGGACATGACGGGGCCGAAGATCTCCTCGCGAGCGATGGTCATGTCATCCTCGACGTCAGCGAATACCGTCGGCTCGATGAACCAGCCCTTGTTGCCGTGACGCTTTCCGCCGGCGAGCAGCTTGGCGCCTTCCTTCTTGCCCTCTTCAATGTAGCCGAGGATCTTCTCGAACTGAGCCTCGTCGATCTGCGAGCCCTGGTCGGTCTTGGCGTCGAACGGGTCGCCCACCACACGAGCGTTGGCGGCCTCCACCGTGCGACGAACAAACTCGTCGTAGATGCCCTCCTGGACGTACACGCGAGTGCCGGCGATGCAGCACTGGCCCTGGTTCATGAACAAACCCAGCTGCGACTGCTGAATTGCCAGGTCAATGTCGGCGTCATCCAAGATGATGTTTGCCGACTTGCCACCGAGCTCCAGTGTGACGCGCTTGAGGTTGCTCACGTGCGAGGTGCGCATGATCTGGTAGCCGACCTCGGTGGAACCGGTGAAGGCGACCTTGTCCACGTCGGGGTGCTGCGCGAGGTGACGGCCAGCCTCAGCACCAACTCCAGGCACGATGTTGACGACACCCTTGGGGAAGCCAGCCTCGACGATCAGCTCGCCAACGCGGAGAGCGGAGAGAGGGTCTGCTCGGCAGGCTTCAGCACGATGGTGTTGCCGGCAGCGAGAGCAGGGCCCAATTTCCACGCCATCATGAGCAGCGGGAAGTTCCACGGGATGATCTGCGCGCAGACGCCGACCGGTTCCGCCTTGGTGTAGCACAGATAGGGACCCGATACGGGGATCACCGAGCCGTGAATCTTGTCGGGCCAACCGGCGTAGTAGCGGAGGGTCTTGATCACAAGACCGAGGTCGGCGGCCTTGGCCACAGAGCACGGCTTACCGTTGTCGAGCGCCTCCAGCGCGGCGAGCTCGTCGATGTTCTCCTCGATGAGCTCGGCGAGACGGTACATGAGCTTGCCGCGGTCCTCGGCCGACATGGTGCGCCACGGACCTTCGAAGGCAGACCGAGCAGCTTTGACGGCAGCGTCAATGTCAGCGGTGCCGCCCTCGGCCACGTCGGCGATCTTCTCCTCGGTGGCGGGGTTGAAGGTCTCGAACGTCTTGCCCTTGATGGACGGCACGAACTCGCCGTTGATGAGCAGATTGGTCTGCTTGACCGGCACCTCGGCCGAGAAGTGGCGCGACAGGATGAGCGGCGACGCCTTGGCGGCCGTAGCAGTCGAGACGCGAGCGAAGGCGCTAGCCTGGACGCGAGGAACTTGGCGCAGGATGTGGCGCTGCATGGTGACGGAGGAGCTGACTTGGCTTGGACGGCGCAAATGACAAAGTGAGCGACCGAGTCGCGGGCGAAGACCTCGGCCGCTTCAGCGAAGACCTCCTGTCTGTATCATCCTATCCGTAGCTGCCATGCGGGTCAGGAGCCGAGCGCTCCATCAACTAAAACGCAAGGCATCGCGTTGTTGAAGTTCTCGGCCCTGCAGAGACGAGGCCGCAGGACATTGTCGACGAGGGACCCGGCCAAATCGCGGGCGGCGTGCGGCGTGCGGCTCGGAGCGAGGCCTCCGTGCCACTTCGCCAGGGCTTGCAACGCACGTGGTGTGTGTGGCGGGCGCCCTGACCGATCTCACTTCGACCGGGCAAAAGCTCAGCTTTTCGTATTGTCGATTTCTGCTTGGTGCTTTCCGGATATTCCGTTTCGGGCGTCTTACTGTCATATTTAGCGTTCCGGCGATCGTCGTTAAACATTCTGGCGCGCAAGGCAGGACAAAGGTCGGCTTTCGAGGCAACGCAGACAGCGACCTGCACTGGATTGTCGACTCCCAAATCGCTCGGGATCCCCTGCGCCTTGCGTATCCGGCGATGAAGTCGAAAAGCGGCTGGAAAAACTCGCCAGTAGCGAAAATGTCCGACGAGTTCAACTTGAAGGCAACCTCCATTCGGCTCCCGTCAGGTTTCATCATCAGCTCGACGGACTCAATTAATGGAGACGGCGCATGCAGACCGCATTTACCGCCTTTGAGGCGCTTCTCTCCTCGTCTGCAATGCTGTACAACCTGCGATAGAATACGGGTCGGTCGGTCAACTACCTCGTGTGTGTGAAGGCCTGGCAATAACTCGAGACACATAATTTTTCTGTCGACTCATATTCCATTAGAAAAAAGCGAAACATGGCGAAGCTACATGCAGTGGGCACCATCGTCGGGGAGCGAGGATACCCGTTCTGTGTCAATATCGAGGACGCCAGCTCCGTGGACGACCTGAAGAAGGAAATCAAGAGAGTAAACAACGTGGATCTCACGTGTCCGCACGAGGAGCTGACGCTTTATTTGGCCAAGAAAAATGGATCGTGGCGGGACCAGGCCGGTGCTGACGCTGTGGCGCTCGACGTTTGGGGGCGCGTAGAAGGTTTCCTGCAGATGGATCCTTCCTTCCTGCTAACGGACGACGCGTACTTTGGAGAGGGGTTTAAACACACTCGTGGTAAAGTCCACATCTTGGTGGTGGTTCCGCCTTACGTTCGCTTCGCCAACGTCATCGGAGACGTCGACAAAAGTATGGTGTATCATTGTACGTGGCTTCGAATGGATATGATGTACGACAACGGTAGTGGCTAATCTGGTTGTGCCCACAGTGATCACGGTCCTCGTCTCGCGGCTCTTCCAGTCTCTGTGGCCCGCGGCAGACAAAACTGGGTCAATGAAGAAGGACATCTAGCTGTGAAATGTCGGCTATACTCGAATTGACAAGCATGGAGAGTGAAAAAGAAGAACTGAGAATTGTTGTCTATTGTGACTTTGGTGCACTCGCCAAACGAGTGAAAAAAACTTACTACAATAAGATGGAGGCCCCTACGGCATCGAGTCGTCCGGGCGCTTGATGATCACCGTCTTATGCTCCAGGTAGTTGCGCAGACCCAGCTCGCCGTTCTCGCGGCCGATGCCAGAGTCCTTGAACCCGCCGAACGGAGTGTTCGAGTCGAACACGTCGTAGCAGTTGACGTACACCGTTCCCGTGCGGATGCCGTTGGAGATCTTGATGGCGTTGTCGATGTTGCTGGTCACCACACCACCACCAAGACCGTACTCCGAGTCGTTGGCGCGAGCAATGACCTCGTCGATGGTCTTGAACTTGAGGATGGACATGACGGGGCCGAAGATCTCCTCGCGGGCGATGGTCATCTCGTCGGTCACGTCGGCAAACACCGTCGGCTCGATGAACCAGCCCTTGTCGCCGTGACGGGCACCGCCTGCCACGAGGCGGGCGCCCTCTTCCTTGCCCTTCTCGACGTAGCCGAGGATCTTCTTGAACTGAGCCTCGTCGATCTGCGAACCCTGGTCGGTCTTGGCGTCGAACGGGTCGCCCACCACGCGGGCGTTGGCGGCCTCGGCCGAGCGCTTGACAAACTCGTCGTAGATGCCCTCCTGCACGAACACGCGGGTGCCCGAAATACAGCACTGGCCCTGGTTCATGAACAGACCGAGCTGCGACTGCTTGATGGCGAGGTCAATGTCGGCGTCGTCCAGAATAATGTTGGCCGACTTGCCGCCCAGCTCGAGAGTGATACGCTTGAGGTTGCTCACGTGTGAGGTGCGCATGATCTGGTACCCGACTTCCGTCGATCCGGTAAACGCGACCTTGTCCACGTTGGGGTGCTGGGCCAGGTGGCGACCAGCGTTGGCGCCCACACCGGGCACGATGTTGACGACGCCCTTGGGGAAACCGGCCTCGACGATCAATTCGCCAACGCGCAGCGCTGATAGAGCAGTCTGCTCAGCGGGCTTCAGCACGATGGTGTTACCAGCGGCAAGGGCGGGGCCCAATTTCCACGCCATCATGAGCAGCGGGAAGTTCCACGGGATGATCTGCGCGCAGACGCCGACTGGCTCGGCCTTGGTGTAGCACAGGTAGGGGCCCGACACGGGGATCACCGAGCCGTGGATCTTGTCGGGCCAACCGGCGTAGTAGCGAATGGTCTTGAGCACCAGCTGCAGGTCGTTCTCCTTGGCGACCGCCACCGGCTTGCCGTTGTCGAGTGCCTCCAGCGCGGCGAGCTCGTCGATGTTCTCCTCGATGAGGTCGGCCAGCTTGTACAGCAGACGACCGCGGTCCTCGGCCGACATGGTGCGCCACGGACCCTCAAAGGCGTCGCGAGCAGCCTTGACAGCCGCGTCAATGTCGTCGTTGACGGCCTCGGACACGTCGGCGATCTTCTCCTCGGTGGCGGGGTTGAATGTCTCGAAGGTTCGGCCGCTGGACGACGGCACGAACTCGCCGTTGATCAGCAGGTTGGTCTGCTTGACCGGCACCTGCGCCGAGAACTGGCGGGCCAGCACTTGCGGCGAGGCCTTGGAGGCCGTCACGACCGTGGCGCGAGCGAAGGCATTGGCCTGGACGCGCGGCAGGGTTCGCAGAATGTGGCGCTGCATGGTGAGTGTGTGTTCGGAGTCGCTTGCAAGTGGAAGTGCCTACGAAAGCGCGAAATGCGGAATGAGCTTCGTGTCCGGCGCTCGAGTGACAAGCGGCGGGGTGTCCAGGCGTCTGAGCTTGCAGCGCGGATTTGGGGAGCAGCTCGAAGCAGCCGATCTGCAAGGCTGCGGCCATCATCTGACCGACGGCAAGTCAGGGCTCCGTCAACTCGTCGCCTCTCGCAATCCCATGCTGCAAGATACTTCACGTACGAAAAACCAAATCACGGCCACACACTGGTGCTGCAGCTGGCTAATCTGCGCTCGTTGCACATGCATAAACCGCTGCAAGGCGTCCGGGCTGCTTGGGAAAAGAAGTTCCCGATACACTTTCGCAGAGAAGAGGATTTGCATGTTGAAGACAAGGGCAACCATGACGCATCAGCCAAAACGCAAGCGAGCGCGGTAGACTTCAATCTGTTGACGAAGGGGAGGGCGTCGACACATTTTCAGAATTGGATCAATCAAGGCAACCCTGCGGATATTTGGTGAGCAGATCTCTATCGACTGCGCACGCCAACTCGGCTTTCTGGTGGGTCGAAGCTGTGTCACGCAGCACCCGACTGTTCCTCCAGTTTTCTGCGTGCTGAGGTGCTTCTCTACACGAAGGCAACAGTGCGCTTGCCACCGTTTATATTTCTCGACAAGATGGCGTCAGTGTTCGCGGCGTTGTTGGGCAAATTGTTGCTTGGTGGCGCTGCCCGTCCCCCTACAATGGTCGTCCCTTGAGCGAGTTTCAAATGCGGCATTGGCATTTGAAATGCCGTTTACTTTCGTTTTGCTGTGCCTTGCCTTGTTTCATTGTTTCGGACCGACAGACACGGCAGCAGAGTCCGGTTTCTCTCAGGCGAGTTTTGAAAGTGCAGCAGTGATTAAAGCGATACAATTGGAAGTTGCAAATGGAACGGCGATATTAGTTTTTAACGGTTTGCAGTGCCATCGGGGTTCTAAAGGAGCTAACCGCTCGGGTCGAACTCTGTGCGTTAGAACCGCCGGAGTTTGTGTAAAAGCTCTTGTGTCATGCAAATGAGGCAAATTGCAGGCAGGAATCTCCGGGTGCGATACGGAGAGTCCTTTTCCCGGACTTCTGCATGTTTGACATCTTCACACACACACACGCGCGCGCGCTTGCACTTCGTTTTCTCGTCAAGCCGGCAAGTTTGGATCTTGGCCTGACCAGCTGCGGCTTCGGGACCGCCGACACGGCGACCATAGTGGAGTCGAGAGTTGCCTGACGTGGCACCACGCTTCGGTGGCTCTTTGCGCGGCGCAAATCGCTCGTTGCAGGGCGCTTGCGTCTCGTCCGATTTTGATTAGAGCCGTGGGATCGTCTGTGAACGTCTGAGCTTCAATCGTGACCAGCTGGTAATTTTGTGTCGTCTTTGACGACGTTGAAGCCAAATCCAATCTGAAAACGGAATGATGTGCTTCAGATGCATCGTATTTCGGAATGACGAAGGCTCGTTTACATTTCGCTGACGATGGTTGTGAATGGGTACAGACGAGACGGTCTCCACAATTTTTACAATACGAATTCACAATATTCCGATTCAAAAAAACCGGGGGCCATTCACGAGAAGCAACAAAAACGTCAACGCAGACTATTCAAATGGCCGAGGTCAAGCGCCACGGCGAGTAATGAACCACCTGGAGCACAAGACGGTGATCATTAAGCGCCCGGACGACGCGATGCCCTAAATGTACGAAGAAATACTTCTAGCTGAAAGCACAACAAAATACACAATGAGTTCGGTTGAGTAGATTGATGATACCACGCTTTCGGAAAATGCGTTGGCAACTGGTGTTGCGGTGCGCTGCAGCAGTGACGGCAACAACTCCGGTAGAGCAACGCATTTTGATAGTTGGAATATTCATCATTCATGTAGCCCTCCCTGGGCCCCACTAGTCTAAGCTCGATGTCTACCTACGTCGCCTTTGTTGGCTTGCTTTGCACTGGTTAGAGGTCACACACTCTACTTGTTCCCCCGCCGCTTGCCGACACTGCCGCCGTAGCGCGTCACGGCAGCACGCTTGTTGCGCTTCGCCATGAGCTTCGGGTCCAGCGGGATGTAAGCGTACGGCTCCAGCTTGCCCTTCTTCTTTATGTCACCGCCAGCCTTCTTGGCACGATACTCGCGACCGGTGCCAGCGTCGTCGCGTTTGCGCTTCGATCTCTTGTCGCTTTTGCTGTTGTTGAGCCCCATGCGCTGCAACTGGGAAGCAACGTCCTGCTTAATCTTCTCTTCGTCGTCGCTATCACTGCCGCCCTCCATGTCATCGTCCTCGGCGCCAGGAATGATCATGCGTCCGTCCTTGGCCATCTGAAACTCGTCGTCGCTGTCATCGTCGTTCCATGACCGCCACCGTTCGCCGAAAAGATGTTCTTGACGGCAGCGTTGTCGTCCAAAAAGTCCACGATATCGTCCTCATCCTCGCGAATCACCTTGCCGCCCTTGTGCTTCTTGTGAAGGTCCTTCTTGCGCTTCAGAACCTGCATGGCCGCGGCTTCGTCATCACCACCGGCGTCCTCATCGTCCGAGTCGGCCATGAACTCCTCGAAGGCATCGCAATACCAAAGCTAGGCGAGGCATTCGTGCGAGCACTGACCTCGGCCATTTGAATAGTCTGCGTTGACGTTTTTGTTGCTTCTCGTGAATGGCCCCGGTTTTTGAATCGGAATATTGTGAATTCGTATTGTAAAAATTGTGGAGACCGTCTCGTCTGTACCCATTCACAACCATCGTCAGCGAAATGTAAACGAGCCTTCGTCATTCCGAAATACGATGCATCTGAAGCACATCATTCCGTTTTCAGATTGGATTTGCTTCAACGTCGTCAAAGACGACACAAAATTACCAGCTGGTCACGATTGAAGCTCAGACGTTCACAGACGATCCCACGGCTCTAATCAAAATCGGACGAGACGCAAGCGCCCTGCAACGAGCGATTTGCGCCGCGCAAAGAGCCACCGAAGCGTGGTGCCACGTCAGGCAACTCTCGACTCCACTATGGTCGCCGTGTCGGCGGTCCCGAAGCCGCAGCTGGTCAGGCCAAGATCCAAACTTGCCGGCTTGACGAGAAAACGAAGTGCAAGCGCGCGCGTGTGTGTGTGAAGATGTCAAACATGCAGAAGTCCGGGAAAAGGACTCTCCGTATCGCACCCGGAGATTCCTGCCTGCAATTTGCCTCATTTGCATGACACAAGAGCTTTTACACAAACTCCGGCGGTTCTAACGCACAGAGTTCGACCCGAGCGGTTAGCTCTTTAGACCCCGATGGCACTGCAAACCGTTAAAAAACTAATATCGCCGTTCCATTTGCAACTTCCAATTGTATCGCTTTAATCACTGCTGCACTTTCAAAACTCGCCTGAGAGAAACCGGACTCTGCTGCCGTGTCTGTCGGTCCGAAACAATGAAACAAGGCAAGGCACAGCAAAACGAAAGTAAACGGCATTTCAAATGCCAATGCCGCATTTGAAACTCGCTCAAGGGACGACCATTGTAGGACGGGCAGCGCCACCAAGCAACAATTTGCCCAACAACGCCGCGAACACTGACGCCATCTTGTCGAGAAATATAAACGGTGGCAAGCGCACTGTTGCCTTCGTGTAGAGAAGCACCCCAGCACGCAGAAAACTGGAGGAACAGTCGGGTGCTGCGTGACACAGCTTCGACCCACCAGAAAGCCGAGTTGGCGTGCACAGTCGATAGAGATCTGCTCACCAAATATCCGCAGGGTTGCCTTGATTGATCCAATTCTGAAAATGTGTCGACGCCCCTCCCTTCGTCAACAGATTGAAGTCTACCGCGCTCGCTTGCGTTTTGGCTGATGCGTCATGGTTGCCCTTGTCTTCAACATGCAAATCCTCTTCTCTGCGAAAGTGTATCGGGAACTTCTTTTCCCAAGCAGCCCGGACGCCTTGCAGCGGTTTATGCATGTGCAACGAGCGCAGATTAGCCAGCTGCAGCACCAGTGTGTGGCCGTGATTTGGTTTTCGTACGTGAAGTATCTTGCAGCATGGGATTGCGAGAGGCGACGAGTTGACGGAGCCCTGACTTGCCGTCGGTCAGATGATGGCCGCAGCCTTGCAGATCGGCTGCTTCGAGCTGCTCCCAAATCCGCGCTGCAAGCTCAGACGCCTGGACACCCCGCCGCTTGTCACTCGAGCGCCGGACACGAAGCTCATTCCGCATTTCGCGCTTTCGTAGGCACTTCCACTTGCAAGCTCCGAACACACACTCACCATGCAGCGCCACATTCTGCGAACCCTGCCGCGCGTCAGGCCAATGCCTTCGCTCGCGCCACGGTCGTGACGGCCAAGGCCTCGCCGCAAGTGCTGGCCCGCCAGTTCTCGGCGCAGGTGCCGGTCAAGCAGACCAACCTGCTGATCAACGGCGAGTTCGTGCCGTCGTCCAGCGGCCGAACCTTCGAGTTCAACCCCGCCACCGAGGAGAAGATCGCCGACGTGTCCAGGCCGTCAACGACGACATTGACGCGGCTATCAAGGCTGCTCGCGACGCCTTTGAGGTCCGTGGCGCACCATGTCGGCCGAGGACCGCGGTCGTCTGCTGTACAAGCTGGCCGACCTCATCGAGAGAACATCGACGAGCTCGCCGCGCTGGAGGCACTCGACAACGGCAAGCCGGTGGCGGTCGCCAAGGAGAACGACCTGCAGCTGGTGCTCAAGACCATTCGCTACTACGCCGGTTGGCCCGACAAGATCCACGGCTCGGTGATCCCCGTGTCGGGCCTACCTGCTACACCAAGGCCGAGCCAGTCGGCGTCTGCGCGCAGATCATCCCGTGGAACTTCCGCTGCTCATGATGGCGTGGAAATTGGGCCCCGCCCTTGCCGCTGGTAACACCATCGTGCTGAAGCCCGCTGAGCAGACTGCTCTATCAGCGCTGCGCGTTGGCGAATTGATCGTCGAGGCCGGTTTCCCCAAGGGCGTCGTCAACATCGTGCCCGGTGTGGGCGCCAACGCTGGTCGCCACCTGGCCCAGCACCCCAACGTGGACAAGGTCGCGTTTACCGGATCGACGGAAGTCGGGTACCAGATCATGCGCACCTCGCACGTGAGCAACCTCAAGCGTATCACTCTCGAGCTGGGCGGCAAGTCGGCCAACATTATTCTGGACGACGCCGACATTGACCTCGCCATCAAGCAGTCGCAGCTCGGTCTGTTCATGAACCAGGGCCAGTGCTGTATTTCGGGCACCCGCGTGTTCGTGCAGGAGGGCATCTACGACGAGTTTGTCAAGCGCTCGGCCGAGGCCGCCAACGCCCGCGTGGTGGGCGACCCGTTCGACGCCAAGACCGACCAGGGTTCGCAGATCGACGAGGCTCAGTTCAAGAAGATCCTCGGCTACGTCGAGAAGGGCAAGGAAGAGGGCGCCCGCCTCGTGGCAGGCGGTGCCCGTCACGGCGACAAGGGCTGGTTCATCGAGCCGACGGTGTTTGCCGACGTGACCGACGAGATGACCATCGCCCGCGAGGAGATCTTCGGCCCCGTCATGTCCATCCTCAAGTTCAAGACCATCGACGAGGTCATTGCTCGCCAACGACTCGGAGTACGGTCTTGGTGGTGGTGTGGTGACCAGCAACATCGACAACGCCATCAAGATCTCCAACGGCATCCGCACGGGAACGGTGTACGTCAACTGCTACGACGTGTTCGACTCGAACACTCCGTTCGGCAGGTTCAAGGACTCTGGCATCGGCCGCGAGAACGGCGAGCTGGGTCTGCGCAACTACCTGGAGCATAAGACGGTGATCATCAAGCGCCCGGACGACTCGATGCCGTAGGCGCCTCCATCTTATTGTAGTAAGTTTTTTTCACTCGTTTGGCGAGTGCACCAAAGTCACAATAGACAACAATTCTCAGTTCTTCTTTTTCCTCTCCATGCTTGTCAATTCGAGTATAGCCGACATTTCACAGCTAGATGTCCTTCTTCATTGACCCAGTTTTGTCTGCCGCGGGCCACAGAGACTGGAAGAGCCGCGAGACGAGGACCGTGATCACTGTGGGCACAACCAGATTAGCCACTACCGTTGTCGTACATCATATCCATTCGAAGCCACGTACAATGATACACCATACTTTTGTCGACGTCTCCGATGACGTTGGCGAAGCGAACGTAAGGCGGAACCACCACCAAGATGTGGACTTTACCACGAGTGTGTTACAACCCCTCTCCAAAGTACGCGTCATCCGTTAGCAGGAAGGAAGGATCCATCTGCAGAAACCTTCTACGCGCCCCCAAACGTCGAGCGCCACAGCGTCAGCACCGGCCTGGTCCAGCCACGATCCATTTTCTTGGCCAAATAAAGCGTCAGCTCCTCGTGTGGACACGTGAGATCCACGTTGTTTACTCTCTTGATTCCTTCTTCAGGTCGTCCACGGAGCTGGCGTCCTCGATGTTGACACAGAACGGGTATCCTCGCTCCCCGACGATGGTGCCCACTACATGTAGCTTCGCCATGTTTCGCTTTTTCTAATGGAATATGACTCGACAGAAAAATTATGTGTCTCGAGTTATTGCCAGGCCTTCACACACACGAGGTAGTTGACCGACCGACCCGTATTCTATCGCAGGTTGTACAGCATTGCAGACGAGGAGAGAAGCGCCTCAAAGGCGGTAAATGCGGTCTGCATGCGCCGTCTCCATTAATTGAGTCCGTCGCTGCTGATGATGAAACCTGACGGGAGCCGAATGGAGGTTGCCTTCAAGTTGAACTCGTCGGACATTTTCGCTACTGGCGAGTTTTCCAGCCGCTTTTCGACTTCATCGCCGGATACGCAAGGCGCAGGGGATCCCGAGCGATTTGGGAGTCGACAATCCAGTGCAGGTCGCTGTCTGCGTTGCCTCGAAAGCCGACCTTTGTCCTGCCTTGCGCGCCAGAATGTTTAACGACGATCGCCGGAACGCTAAATATGACAGTAAGACGCCCGAAACGGAATATCCGGAAAGCACCAAGCAGAAATCGACAATACGAAAAGCTGAGCTTTTGCCCGGTCGAAGTGAGATCGGTCAGGGCGCCCGCCACACACACCACGTGCGTTGCAAGCCCTGGCGAAGTGGCACGGAGGCCTCGCTCCGAGCCGCACGCCGCACGCCGCCCGCGATTTGGCCGGGTCCCTCGTCGACAATGTCCTGCGGCCTCGTCTCTGCAGGGCCGAGAACTTCAACAACGCGATGCCTTGCGTTTTAGTTGATGGAGCGCTCGGCTCCTGACCCGCATGGCAGCTACGGATAGGATGACAGACAGGAGGTCTTCGCTGAAGCGGCCGAGGTCTTCGCCCGCGACTCGGTCGCTCACTTTGTCATTTGCGCCGTCCAAGCCAAGTCAGCTCCTCCTTCAGCATGCAGCGCCACATCCTGCGCCAAGTTCCTCGCGTCCAGGCTAGCGCCTTCGCTCGCGTCTCGACTGCTACGGCCGCCAAGGCGTCGCCGCTCATCCTGTCGCGCCACTTCTCGGCCGAGGTGCCGATCAAGCAGACCAATCTGCTCATCAACGGCGAGTTCGTGCCGTCCATCAAGGGCAAGACGTTCGAGACCTTCAACCCCGCCACCGAGGAGAAAGATCGCCGACGTGGCCGAGGCGGCACCGCTGACATTGACGCTGTCAGCTGCTCCGTCTGCCTTCGAAGGTCCGTGGCGCACCATGTCGGCCGAGGACCGCGGCAAGCTCATGTACCGTCTCGCCGAGCTCATCGAGGAGAACATCGACGAGCTCGCCGCGCTGGAGGCGCTCGACAACGGTAAGCCGTGCTCTGTGGCCAAGGCCGCCGACCTCGGTCTTGTGATCAAGACCCTCCGCTACTACGCCGGTTGGCCCGACAAGATTCACGGCTCGGTGATCCCCGTATCGGGTCCCTATCTGTGCTACACCAAGGCGGAACCGGTCGGCGTCTGCGCGCAGATCATCCCGTGGAACTTCCCGCTGCTCATGATGGCGTGGAAATTGGGCCCTGCTCTCGCTGCCGGCAACACCATCGTGCTGAAGCCTGCCGAGCAGACCCTCCGCTCTCCGCGTTGGCGAGCTGATCGTCGAGGCTGGCTTCCCCAAGGGTGTCGTCAACATCGTGCCTGGAGTTGGTGCTGAGGCTGGCCGTCACCTCGCGCAGCACCCCGACGTGGACAAGGTCGCCTTCACCGGTTCCACCGAGGTCGGCTACCAGATCATGCGCACCTCGCACGTGAGCAACCTCAAGCGCGTCACACTGGAGCTCGGTGGCAAGTCGGCAAACATCATCTTGGATGACGCCGACATTGACCTGGCAATTCAGCAGTCGCAGCTGGGTTTGTTCATGAACCAGGGCCAGTGCTGCATCGCCGGCACTCGCGTGTACGTCCAGGAGGGCATCTACGACGAGTTTGTTCGTCGCACGGTGGAGGCCGCCAACGCTCGTGTGGTGGGCGACCCGTTCGACGCCAAGACCGACCAGGGCTCGCAGATCGACGAGGCTCAGTTCGAGAAGATCCTCGGCTACATTGAAGAGGGCAAGAAGGAAGGCGCCAAGCTGCTCGCCGGCGGAAAGCGTCACGGCAACAAGGGCTGGTTCATCGAGCCGACGGTATTCGCTGACGTCGAGGATGACATGACCATCGCTCGCGAGGAGATCTTCGGCCCCGTCATGTCCATCCTCAAGTTCAAGACCATCGACGAGGTGATCGAGCGCGCCAACGACTCGGTGTACGGTCTGGGCGCCGGCGTGGTGACCAGCAACATCGACAACGCCATCAAGATCTCCAACGGCATCCGCACGGGAACGGTGTACGTCAACTGCTACGACGTGTTCGACTCGAACACTCCGTTCGGCGGGTTCAAGGACTCTGGCATCGGCCGCGAGAACGGCGAGCTGGGTCTGCGCAACTACCTGGAGCACAAGACGGTGATCATCAAGCGCCCGGATGACTCGATGCCGTAGATGAAGCTGCAGTGTGTTTTAAGTAGTATTACTCCTGCTCCTCCATCGGTCGAGTTGAGCAGGAAGTCCACATAATACAACGTTTTGTCAAATACTAGTATATCCACAGTTCGTGAATTCATGCAAGCTTTTCAAAAGCTTTGTGGCAAACAGGGAAATCTGAACTTGTCGTCAAAGCTGAAGCACCCGAGAGCGCTTCAGCAACGGCATGTTGCAGTGCTCCGATCCAGAGCCTTCAACATGACGGATGCGCTGTCTTGGCCAGACATTCACAGCTGGAGAGCTCGCCAGCCGGATCTCGCCTGAGACTCTCATCGACCGACACGCAAGAATCTCGATCTCGTGCGCTTTGCCCAAGGAGGAGAGGCAACACGTTCCTGCCAACTGCGGCGCCTGCTATTTCGACAGGGACGTTGTGCCAAGCGCGCTTATCGCGCCAGATGAACTGGCAGGCGTTAAACAACCCGACCGGAGCACCGGTAAACGCAATTTTGAAGTGCTCCAAGCACCAAAGCGGGTCGTGGTAACTGTCGAATTGCACCGCCGTCGGCACACCAAGCAGAACACCAAGCAGAGCACTTCGATCTGGTGGCGGGCGGTTTGGTGAGCCCGCTCCGCCTCGAGTGCCAACAATCGACCACGTGGTCGGCAATCCGGCGGTTGTGCGCAGCCAGCAGAGCAGATCGGGCAGTTGAATCCAAGTTCAACTTGCGTTGAGCGAGTTGTTTCGGGAGCGTCTGTCCGCGGACGTCGCTAGAGAGGCCGCTGGACAAGAAGATCCTCGTGACGGAGCTCCTCATTCTGCAATCTGCGCCGTCCAGCCCAAGCCCAGACCAAGCCAAAGCCATGCAGCGCCACATCCTGCGCCAAGTTCCTCGCGTCCAGGCTAGCGCCTTCGCTCGCGTCTCGACTGCTACGGCCGCCAAGGCGTCGCCGCTCATCCTGTCGCGCCACTTCTCGGCCGAGGTGCCGGTCAAGCAGACCAATCTGCTCATCAACGGCGAGTTCGTGCCGTCCATCAAGGGCAAGACGTTCGAGACCTTCAACCCCGCCACCGAGGAGAAGATCGCCGACGTGGCCGAGGGCGGCACCGCTGACATTGACGCTGCCGTCAAAGCTGCTCGGTCTGCCTTCGAAGGTCCGTGGCGCACCATGTCGGCCGAGGACCGCGGCAAGCTCATGTACCGTCTCGCCGAGCTCATCGAGGAGAACATCGACGAGCTCGCCGCGCTGGAGGCGCTCGACAACGGTAAGCCGTGCTCTGTGGCCAAGGCCGCCGACCTCGGTCTTGTGATCAAGACCCTCCGCTACTACGCCGGTTGGCCCGACAAGATTCACGGCTCGGTGATCCCCGTATCGGGTCCCTATCTGTGCTACACCAAGGCGGAACCGGTCGGCGTCTGCGCGCAGATCATCCCGTGGAACTTCCCGCTGCTCATGATGGCGTGGAAATTGGGCCCTGCTCTCGCTGCCGGCAACACCATCGTGCTGAAGCCTGCCGAGCAGACCCTCTCTCCGCTCTCCGCGTTGGCGAGCTGATCGTCGAGGCTGGCTTCCCCAAGGGTGTCGTCAACATCGTCCCGGGCGTCGGCGCCAAGGCTGGCCGTCACCTCGCGCAGCACCCCGACGTGGACAAGGTCGCCTTCACCGGTTCCACCGAGGTCGGCTACCAGATCATGCGCACCTCGCACGTGAGCAACCTCAAGCGCGTCACACTGGAGCTCGGTGGCAAGTCGGCAAACATCATCTTGGATGACGCCGACATTGACCTGGCAATTCAGCAGTCGCAGCTGGGTTTGTTCATGAACCAGGGCCAGTGCTGCATCGCCGGCACTCGCGTGTACGTCCAGGAGGGCATCTACGACGAGTTTGTTCGTCGCACGGTGGAGGCCGCCAACGCTCGTGTGGTGGGCGACCCGTTCGACGCCAAGACCGACCAGGGCTCGCAGATCGACGAGGCTCAGTTCGAGAAGATCCTCGGCTACATTGAAGAGGGCAAGAAGGAAGGCGCCAAGCTGCTCGCCGGCGGAAAGCGTCACGGCAACAAGGGCTGGTTCATCGAGCCGACGGTATTCGCTGACGTCGAGGATGACATGACCATCGCTCGCGAGGAGATCTTCGGCCCCGTCATGTCCATCCTCAAGTTCAAGACCATCGACGAGGTGATCGAGCGCGCCAACGACTCGGTGTACGGTCTGGGCGCCGGCGTGGTGACCAGCAACATCGACAACGCCATCAAGATCTCCAACGGCATCCGCACGGGAACGGTGTACGTCAACTGCTACGACGTGTTCGACTCGAACACTCCGTTCGGCGGGTTCAAGGACTCTGGCATCGGCCGCGAGAACGGCGAGCTGGGTCTGCGCAACTACCTGGAGCACAAGACGGTGATCATCAAGCGCCCGGACGACGCGATGCCCTAAATGTACGAAGAAATACTTCTAGCTGAAAGCACAACAAAATACACAATGAGTTCGGTTGAGTAGATTGATGATACCACGCTTTCGGAAAATGCGTTGGCAGCTGGTGTTGCGGTGCGCTGCAGCAGTGACGGCAACAACTCCGGTAGAGCAACGCATTTTGATAGTTGGAATATTCATCATTCATGTAGCCCTCCCTGGGCCCCACTAGTCTAAGCTCGATGTCTACCTACGTCGCCTTTGTTGGCTTGCTTTGCACTGGTTAGAGGTCACACACTCTACTTGTTCCCCGCCGCTTGCCGACACTGCCGCCGTAGCGCGTCACGGCAGCACGCTTGTTGCGCTTCGCCATGAGCTTCGGGTCCAGCGGGATGTAAGCGTACGGCTCCAGCTTGCCCTTCTTCTTTATGTCACCGCCAGCCTTCTTGGCACGATACTCGCGACCGGTGCCAGCGTCGTCGCGTTTGCGCTTCGATCTCTTGTCGCTTTTGCTGTTGTTGAGCCCCATGCGCTGCAACTGGGAAGCAACGTCCTGCTTAATCTTCTCTTCGTCGTCGCTATCACTGCCGCCCTCCATGTCATCGTCCTCGGCGCCAGGAATGATCATGCGTCCGTCCTTGGCCATCTGAAACTCGTCGTCGCTGTCATCGTCGTCTCCATGACCGCCACCGTTCGCCGAAAAGATGTTCTTGACGGCAGCGTTGTCGTCCAAAAGTCCACGATATCGTCCTCATCCTCGCGAATCACCTTGCCGCCCTTGTGCTTCTTGTGAAGGTCCTTCTTGCGCTTCAGAACCTGCATGGCCGCGGCTTCGTCATCACCACCGGCGTCCTCATCGTCCGAGTCGGCCATGAACTCCTCGAAGGCATCGCGGTTCTTCTTCGCTGCTCGACGCTCCGCAGCTTCAGCCGCTTGCTCGGACTTCTTCTTGTCCTCACGTTCTTTGGTCTTCTTGATGTGACGGATTAGTGCACGGTCCTCTTCGGGTACGAGAGCAGCAACGTGCTCGTAGCCGAACTTACGGCACAGCTTAATGAGGATAATGCGGGTCTTAGCACGGAAGCGGTTCTTGCTTTCGCCAATCCAGACAAGCAGTCCATTGATGATGTCGGGGAGGAAGCCTTCAAGCTGCTCCTTGGGGAGCACTGCAATGCCCAGCTTCATAAAGCCAATGACACTCTTAATAACCTCGCGAGCCTTCTCGTGCAACAACATGAGAACTGTCTTTAGTAGCGCTGGCATTGCCTGAGCGATGGACGGATCCTCACGGCCAAACTCAAATACAAGTCGGCTCAGGCAGATCACGGCAGCGCTACGCATGTGCGGTGTGCGGGCAGCAAGACCACCCAGAACCATCTGAATGAACTCCATCAGTCCGTTCTGGGGTCGCGGGCGCGAAGGAGCATGGCCATCGCGATAAGCAGCTCGAATGCAGCCTCGCGAGCCTTCCCATTGGCCTCCTTCGTGCACAGCATAATTTCACCCACAAGGTTAGGGACAAGCTCCTTCTCGGCCAGTCCGTCCGTCGCAGGTTGGGCCTGGAGCGCACGGATCAAGTGAGCGAGCACGCGCAGACGCATCTTCTTGGCAGGCACAGAGCACGTGAGCAGAGACTCGCAGATAGCACGCGTGAGATCCTGCAGCTGGGACTCCTCGGAAAGGAACTTCGGGTGGGAGTCGCAAATGGCCACCAGCGCGGCGTACGAGCGCTTCTGCATCGGAGCGTCGGCATCGTCTAGCAAATAAGGCTTGATAACGCGGTAGAGCAGCGCCACGTTGGCATCGTCCACGTGGGCCAACAGTGACAGCGCCAGAGCCATCTGCGCGTGAGCGGTCTGTTTGAGCTTGACAGCACGCTTAGAGTTACCGCCAGCGCCATCAGCCTCAAGACGTTTGGCTTCCGTCGTAGCTTCCAGAAGCTTCTGCATCACCTTCTTGAACGTCGTGCCAATCAGCTCGGCCTCAGCAAGCGACGCAAAACCCTCGAGAGTGTCCAGCAGCACCTGAGAACGCTCGGTGTCCTTCTCGGGGTCAAGTTCCTCCACGAAGGAAAGAAGCAGTGGCACGTAGCGACTGGAGTACTTAGCCAGAGCAGCACGGTCGCGCGCCAACTTGGCTTCATCCAAAGGTTCCTCCTCAGTCTCTTCCTCCTCCTCGTCAGCATCTTCGTCCTCAGTTTCCTTCTGGTAACGACGAGCAACAGACTTTTCAAGTGCACGAGTGCGCTTCACAAGAGCCTGCAGACCCTGGCACACAGCCAGACGCAGCTCAGGGTAGCGCTTGTCAGCCATAGCGCTGGCTAGCACCTTCGCGACCTTCTTGAAGTGGGTGTCAATGTCCACAGCACGTGCGCATACACTAGGAAACAGCGACCACAGCTGGATGGCACGAGTCTGCAGCTTCTTAGCTTGCAGAGGCGTCACGTTGGCTTCCCGAGCAGCAGCCTCGCAAGCACGAGCCATAGGAAGAATAACATCGGCGAAGAAAGCAAGTTCACCACCACGCTGGGCGGAACGCAGCGCGTCACGGAAAACTGGTAGGAGCCAAGCGCGCTGCTCACTCACCATTTCGGTGGGATGGTCAATAGGCACAATCTCCAAGAACACGCGAGGACCCAGCGCTTCCACCGCAGCGCCTGCAGCAAGCGAAAAAGCTGTGACAGCGCCTGGGCGCTCTTGCCTCCCTGTTGCTGCTGAGGAAGTTGGTCAGTGGCCTCGTGAAGCTCGACGCACGTAACGAGCATTGGCTCGAGAGATGGTCGACTGGCTGGGCCGTAGAAGCGGAAGAGCTCGGCAATGAACGGGAAGACATGGCTCCACGCACCCTGGAAGCGCAACGAGGTCAGGCTCTGCAGCGATGCAAGCACTCGGGTAATATCTTCAAAATAGCCTTCAGTCTCCAGAGTTTCCGGTGACAGACACGCCTTCAGGATGTTTAGCAAAGAGCGCGAAGCTTGACGCTGGACACGGTCATTATCGCTGGAGAAGTGCGAGACCACAGCGCCCACCACACGCGGCAACAACTCACGAGCTGCTTCAGCGTTCTCCGCAGCGAGACGCACCAGTGCCTGCGACGGGATACGTACAGCGTAAATAGCGATTGGTCCGCCCTGTGCCTCCAACGGGTCGCTGCTTTGCGCGTCCAGTACAGCGCATACCAGTTTACGCAGCGCATCTCCAGTCAACTGCGATTCCGGCGCCGCACTCAGAGCGTCCAGCGCCTCGTACGTGACAAGACGCAGCGTCTTGGAGTTTGCATCCAAATATTTGGCAAGTGCAGCTACGAGCGAGGCCACCACCTTGCGCTGCAGCAGCGGCAGCGCCGTCTTGAGGAAGGCCACGAGCAGGACGAGTCGCTGGTCGTCCTTGCCGTCCTTGGAGTTGGCAATACGTTCTCAGCGAAGCTGGCAATGTGCGTTGACAGGGCGTCGCAGCCCTTGGCTGCGTGGAGCTCCAGTACGTCCATCGTCCACTTGTGTCCGGCCTTGCGCACCTTCGGTCTCGTGTCCATCGCCATGCTCAGCAGCATCTGGAAGCTGCGTAGCAGCTCCGGTCGGGCCCAGGCCGTAGCCGACGGCTCCTGAGCCAGAAGCGTCAACGCCAGACACGCACTGGCCGATCGCAGCAATGCAGCGTCGTCTCCGGCCTCCTGCAGCACCGCAGCGAGACACTTGGCGACGGCCGAGAACTTGCCGCGAAGCACCGGCGCAGGCACCTCCGGCAGCACCATGGACAGCAGCTGCGCCACCTCCTGACGGTGCGAGTCGGACGCGGCGTCCAGCGCCGTCATCAGTGCGGCGAAGTACTCGGTGGGGAGATGGGCGTCTGGCGGTCGCCATTGCTGCGGCGCTCGTAGATGACGTCGACGATGGCGCCCAGCACCACGTTGAGCTTGGCCTTCTGCGGGTGGTTGCCGCCCGCGTGCTTGCGCAGCTCCGAGAACGGGTCCGACATGGCGTTGGCTGACCTGGAAGCGTCGTTAATGATGGCAATCATTGGACTCGGACAAATATGCTGTATGATAGGCCCTGCATCTATCATATCCAGTAGTCTATTGATAAAGCTCCCCCATCGATGTCTTGGCGAGTGCTGGCGCTGCTGGCGCTGTGGGCGAGCGCGGCGCTGGCCGCGACCGACGCGCAGCTGACGCCGACCAAGACGCAGGATCCGCCCACGAGCCGCTTCGCGTATGTGACCGTTCACTACGAAGGCACCAGCAGAGACGCCGAGTACGTACTGGGTGTGCAAATTCTCATGCACAGTATCAAGATGACGGGCTCGCCCTACGACCTGGTGGTGCTGGCGTCCGACTCGGTCTCGGAACACAGCAAGCAGCTGTTCCGGTCCATGGGCTGCCGCGTCCTGGACGTGACCAACATCAACAACCCGTTCCTAGGGGTACGCTGCGCAACAAAGGCTTTATCTACACGCTCAACAAGCTGCACGTGTGGAACCTGCTCGAGTACGAGCGGGTAGTGTACCTGGACGCTGACAACGTGCTGATCCGCAACTCGGACGAGCTGTTCTTATGTGGAGAATTCTGCGCTGTGTTCATGAACCCGTGCCACTTCCATACAGGTCTTTTGGTGGTTACTCCTCGGCTACAGAGTACCAGAGACTGCTGAATGCACTGGGCCATTTGGAGAGCTTTGACGGCGCTGATCAGGGCTTCTTGAGCTCCATGTACAGCAAGATGCTGCGAAAGGCTAAACTGTTTACACCCATGAAGATGCCATACATGGGCGTGGATAAGGAGGCGATCAAGAAGACAGAGCCTGAACCCAAAGGCATGCGACTCCCCGTCGGATACAACATCAACCACAAGTACTTTTACGAGCAGTACCATTGGAAACTCTTCTATCTGCGCCACTTTGCGTCCATGACGTCGCCCATTAGTCCCGTCAAGGTGGTGGTCGAGTCGGCTCGTAGTATCCCGGCGCTTACAGTGGGTTACCCGATGGCTTCGGTGCTTAAACCCTGGTATTGGTGGGCTGGTTTCTTTATGGACTTGCACGTAGTGTGGCATGACGTTCGCGCAACACTGCCGGCGTCGCAAGAGCGATATGGAGCGGAGGAAGCGGTCAAGACATTGCTGGGATTCTTCAGTTCGTTGGCGCTGCTCACGGCCGCGCTTTATGCACTGAAGATCACCCTGCCGATGCGTCAGATCCAGCAGCGGTGCACAGATTTGGCGTTGCGGAACCACAAGCAGGCCCGGTTTGCTTACATCGCATTTCGACTGGCGCTCGTGGTGTTTGCCTTCCGCATCGCTCCGGCCAGAGTGCATCCGCTGGCTCCGGTGCACTATGGCTACGGACTGATGATTTTTATGAATGTGTTCCTGCACATTTACTTCGCCTGTGTGATATCGAACTTCTGGTCACCGCACCAGGAAGTGTCGATGCCACCGGTGCTCTATGTGACGAAGTTCTGGTTGTACGTAGCGATCACCGCCGTCTCGGAAGTGTTCGTTGTTTGGTTTAGCACCTGGAACGTCTTCCCCAATGTTCTGTGGCGGCTTTTACGCTCTTCTGGGGCGTCTTCCTCTGCGGCTATTGGCAAGTCACGTACTACAAGCTATCTCTCAACGCCGAGTTTGCCGGCAAGAAGGAGCGGCTCCGCAGTCTATAAGCGACTTCGAATTGTACAAACGGCGCGATGGGAAACACAAAGAAAATTTAAATGCGACACAATTTATTGAGAGGGTGAAGAAGACGCCAAGGCGCAGCGAAAACAGTCATGTAGCGGGCGAGACTGACTGGATGATGGCTCTTGCTATGTCGACCACAGCCGAAAGGTGCAATCGGAGCTGGATGACGCCAAAAAGCGGCCGTTTGGGTCGAACTTGACGGACTGCGTACGAAAATGCGGTATACAAGAGCAATAGATGTGTAACAGGGCAGGCAAATGAAACAAGACACAGACAGCGAAAGGTAAGCCGCCATCGCCAACATGAATAGAATGCAAACTCACTACGCACCTGGACAGGACCCTCGTGGCCCTTTAGTTCTGTAGCGAGCGCCTCAGTCTTCATACTGAAGAGTTTGATAGATCCATCGTCACTAGCTGCTGCCAGGACCTTCCCACTGCGGTCAAATGCGACGCTGTTCAGAGGATGTTGACCGCCATCGAGTGAGCTCCTCTCGGCAACCATGCGGACATCCCAGACTTTGACAAAACCGTCAGCATCACAGGAGGCAATAGCGTCGCCTGCGAGAGCGAAGGCAACGCTGTTGCATGCGTTCTGATGGCCGTAAAGGTTTGCACGCAGAGTCCTGAGCGTAGATCCCAAATGGAGACGGTCTTGTCTCCTGAGCCTGTGCAGATATTTGTCGAGAACGGCTGGAAGCACACGCTATTGACACTGTCGACATGGCCGCGGAATGTTCGTCGGCAGCGACCCGAGTGCAAGTCCCACAACTTGCACGTGTGATCCATAGAGGCGCTCACGAGGAAGTCGCCGTCGTGGTGGAAGGCACTCTCCCAAACCGGGTGCGAATGGTCCGCCAACGTTAACGAGCATGCAGCCCCACGAAGTCCCAGAGTTTCACGGTGTTGTCGTCGCTACATGTGCCCCTCGTGGATGGAAAGCCACACCTGCCAGCCAACTCCGATGGCCTTCACCGCTCATGATCAGTTCACCAGCAGGCGCTGACCAAAGTTTCCACGTCTCGTCATCCGACACGGTCGCTAGGATGGGGTTCTTGGGGTGGAAGGCAACAGCGGCGACAGAATTCCCGTGTGCCGGACAACTACGTCCAAGTTCAACACGTTCAGGATTGACAGGCTCGAACCGCTTGTCCACGAACGGATTGATTGCTTCGGGATTTGGCAGCTTCGTATCGGGCACGTCGCTCTTGGACTTGCTACTCTTCTTCTTCTGTCCGTTAGTTGTCTTGCTCGAAGACGACGACGACGACGAAGACCCACGTTTATCTGAGCTGGATGCACCGAGCGGTGCGACTGCAGCAACCTCTTTGCTCCGTCCAGGTACCGGAGCAGGCGCTGACCCCGGTGCACCGGCAATAGATTTTAACTGGGACTCGAGGGCTTCAGCCTTCGCAACTTGTCGATCACGCTCTAGACGCATCAGCATCTTCTCTTTCATAGAGTTCTCGTACTTTGCTTTAAGTTCTTGAAGCAGCGGCTCGTATGCGGCGACGTGGCGCTCCAGTTTGCGGATCTTCACCGATAGCGCCTCCTTCTCCTGGAGAACACGCTGGTGGTGCATTTTGTGGACATCTCGCTGGTGTCGGAATTTGTCCCATGTACCTTTCGCTTTCTCGGTGATCTTCCGAGTATCTTCCAACTGACGACGCAGTTCCTTTACCTGATCATCAAGAGCTTGGTTGCGAACGTAAATGTCAGGCACCACCCCGACGTCGTCCTCACGCAGTTTCCCTTGGCAATGAATTCGTACCACTCGTGATTGAACATATCCAACGTGCGTACGAGCCCCAATTTGATCAGGAAGTTCCGGATGAAGTCGTCTACTACCGACGGTCGAACTTGAGTATGGACTTGTGCCACTAGAGTCTGCTTGGGGTTGCCACTTACGCTGCGATTTCCATTCACGTCGTCATAGTCTCGAGTACCTTCCACCGCTGGTAACGATGACGCTGATCCCGTGGCATCTTGTCCTGGCGTTGTTGCAGACCGGTTAAGGTTACGAAGCACCGCGGCAAAGTCTTCTTCATCGTCGTCTTCGTTGTCATCGTCTCCCAAGCCCAAAGCTGCATCGTCCACCGTCTCGTATTGGAACGTGTCGTCATCGTCATCCTCTGCGAACTGCACCTTCTCCAAGCGCACAAGTTCTTCTTTCCGAGGCATGCTAGATCGACAGGTAGCTTTGTTATTGCTGCTGGCTCACACGAAATGGAGCTCTCGTTGCGACTCTTCACGACCCACCGTTTTGCTGCATGTCCGTATATTTGCCTATTCGCTTGCGTTCAACCAGCACGAGACCAGCTCTAACTAATCGTTTGTCGGAGCTACCGGTGCTTGGGCGTATCTCTAGTTGTTGGATCCACACCATTCTGCTCTTCCGTTGCTTCGGATGGCGTTGTTGCCTTTGCATATTCATCAGGTTCATTTGTGGATTCGCCGTCTTCAGTTTTGACTGCCGCTTTCGCCGCAGCTTCAGCCTCCTGCTCTTGACGTTGTTTCTCTCGTTGGGCGTCCATAATCTTTTGATTTGGTTCTCCAAGATATCCTTATGGTCTTCTGCAGCTTGTTTGGCAAAAGTGATCAGCAGAGCATCTTTCCTGTGCATCTCCAAGTCTTTGCCTTCGCGGTATCCCTCGATAAACGCCATGAGCACCGACTGCCCCACCAGCAGTTTGTCAGCGAACCACGATTGCGCGCCCGTCTTGAATGACTCGACGTCCTTCTTCTCCAGCTGGAGTGCCGCGTCTCGCCCCATCTTAACCAGGTCACGCAGCTCACCCACGTTCTTCTTGAGCGTCGTGGCCACGTCGTCTTTGCTGCGACTGTCCTCCACTACGGCCTTGGCGTGGCTGATGACTGCGTCCGTGTCCACCCCATCCGCCACGTGTTTGATCTCTTTCGCCAGATACTTGACGTTCTCAGTTCCTTGCTCCCCCATGGCGTGCAGATTGTCGTGCACTTTGGTGCCCTCCGTGGCCTTGTCAATGAACTCTAGGTTCTTCGCCGCAGTGTCTGAGACCTGCCCACGCAGTGCCATAGCAGCACGCTTCACCTCCTGCTTGCTGTGCTCCAGTTCTTCATCTGTGGGGCCTTCAAACCCGGCCTTGTACTCCTGCCAGACCTCGCGGAAGATGCGTGTATGGTCGGCCAACGTATACTCCCACAGATCCACGTACTGCGGTCTGCGCAGCTGCTCCTCCATCTCTGGCGGGTTCGGGATGCCCGGCATGCGGTCGGCAGCCCACAAACCCGCGCGGCGGATCGACGTCTGCACGACGCGCACCGTCCGCTGCAGCAACGAGTAGCGCTTGGCCGGCGGCATTTTGATGTCTTAGAAAATGTATCCATATGTCAAATCATTGTATCACAATTGCACTTTTGCGGCTGGGATGGCTCTCCGACTGCTAGGACGTCGAGCTCTGCGCGTGGCTGCTGCTGGTCGGCCGCTTGTTCCTGCTGCAGCTTCTGCATGGGCCTCTCCGTCGGTCGCTTCGGGTTTGGCTGTGTCGTCGCTGCAGGCGCGCTCGTTTGCCAAGGCCAAGAAGAGCAAGGGCAAGGGCAAGGCCAGTGCTGCTCCCGTAGCTGTTGACAACGACGAGGACGTCTCTGCTGGCGATGAGGAGGACGGAGGCGCCGCCAAGGAGCTGAGCAAGACCAGGAAGAATATGAACGGCGCCGTGGTCAACTTCACGCGCGCTTAGCCAGATGCGGCCCGGTCGGGCTGACGCAGGCATCTTTGACGAGCTCCATGTGCAGGCGTACGGCCAGCACGTGCCGCTCGCGCAGGTGGCACAGGTCGCAGTGGCGGGAACACACGCTCTAAGTGTGACGGTGTACGATCCGTCGGTACGGATTCGGTGCGTTCATGAGGGAGCAAGTTGTTGATGGTTGATTGTTGCTGTGGAGCAGTTGATGCAGGACGTCAAGAAGGCTATTGAGGCCACCAACCCTGTGTATTCTGTCCGTGAGGATGCGAGCTCGTTGGAAATCTCCTTCCCTAAGTAAAAGGCTTTGGTATTGTCGTTGTGTTTTGCTGATACTGACGCTGTTGCTTCGTGTAGGATGTCCCAGGAGACGCGTGCCGAGCTGCAGAAGGCTGTCAAGAAGCAGGCAGAGCAAGCTCGGCAGCACGTGCGTCGTGTTCGACAAGACGCCATGAACCATGCTAAGAAGCTTAAGGATGTGGTGTCTGAAGACGACGCCGAGCAGCAGAAGGAACGCATCCAGAAAATCACTGACGATAGCATTGCCGAGATCGGCAAGCTCTTGGCGGCCAAGGAGAAGGACCTTGGCGCGGTCTAGAGGACCAACCAAACTTCATGGAGATGCGCAGCCGGATCAAAATACAGAGCAGCGCTATGCGCTGACTTAGACAACGACGAGATCCGTTCGAAGCGTTGAACTTTGCGATTTTGTCTGGCAATTCACTACAAAATGCTCCACTGGTTGCGTACTCGGACTGCCATGTGGCGCACGAGGCGCTTGCGATCATCTAGCACAAGCAAGAGCTTGCGGAGTACAGCATCTTTGTAGGGATGAATCAGCTCATACGGGATGGTAGCCAACTTGGCCAAACATTGCAGCGCAGCATGTCGGTCTTTCGCGCCAGCTCTGTTTCAACAGCAAAGCAAGTGTTGTTAGTCAAAGCAGCCAGACTCCAACTTATAATCGCCTCGTACCCGAATTGAGCTTGCTTCAGTAAGCCAGGGAAGACATCCTTCAGGAACGGCTTGGCGCTTTCCACGGACTCTAAGAGCAGTGGCTTGAAGGTCTGGATTGCGGCACTGCCAAGCTCACGGTCGTCCGTATTGAGAGCCTGCACCATAAGGGGAAGATCTGCGCCAGGTGGGGCAGATAGACTGGCTTAGGCGAGTGTGCAATCACTTGTGCAAATGCAACAAGCGCTGCCACGCTAATGTCCTCGCCAATATGCGTTTGAATAAACTCCAACAGGACGGGGAACACCAAATCAAACATCCGCTGACGATACAGGAACTGTAGGCACGAAGACAAACGATTAAGAGTGTGATATACCCAGCAGAATTCATAAATTGGGGGCTTACCGTGATGAACGCGCCGCATTTTCGATTGAGTACATCCGGATACTCCGATACGAGCAGCTTAAAGCTCTTGGCCACCTCCAAACGCAACGCAGCATCTGCTGTTGACTGCTGATCGCCCTCCATGACCACATCGTCTCCGTCGCTTTCGTTACTCGGAGTGAGGAAGTCGCACAGGAAGTTTAAGCACATTGGCGCGTGGTCCTTATGGCCCCGGATGACCAAAGCCTTAGCGATCCACGCGTAGATTTGCAGTGCCGCCACACGCACAGCGAAACTTTCGTTGCTGTTTGTGATGATTACTGCAAGTTTCTGCGTTAGCAGCAAGTCAATCAACGCGTTAAACTCGGGGCCGTCAGACATTTTGTTGACAATTGAGGCCAGAGACTTTGCCGCGGAGACCGCAGCATCCTTATGCACAACCTGCAGAGGCTGGGTCTCCGTCGACGACGTGTTAGCTCCAGCTTGTGCGAGTTCAAGCAACCTGTTAATGACTAGCGACGTCTGAGGCAGCGTCACATCCCTGGTAGCTGAATTAATGACCGCAGCAAAGATTGGTACCAGCTGCAGGCTAGCTGGCTCCGATGGCTGGGTGCGCAAGAAAGCAGGCACCACAGCGTCAATCAATTGTTGCTGTGTTGCGGGGATACGTTCTGCATCACTGCGCGGAAGACGCGGCCGCAGGCAGTCAACTTTGCGTCATCCACCAGCCCAGCCGAGGTGATCGCTTGCGCTGCGGAAGTTTCAACCGCAGCCAGCAACCGGAACACAGCGGAGCCCGAGGAAGTCGCTTGCACACAGAACTCCATGCTCGCTCGGTCGCCAGAGTTAATCTCCACGATCTTAGCGACCGCATCTAACAAATAGTTCACGTGGCGCTGACGGGCAGCGTCGCTGTCAGCATCGCGGAAGGCAATCGCTTCCTCCGCGCCCATATCCTCCTGAACACATAAATCCATCAGCAAAAAGATGGTAGCCTGGAAAATCGAGGACTCGCGGCAAAGTTCAGTGATGGCTTGCAGGGCCTCCTCGAAAAACGAGTCGAAGCTGCGGTTTGAGGCCTCCAGAACTGCAGAGACTCCGGAACCTTCGTCTTCATCCTCATCTTCGTGGTCACTGCCTTCATTAACTGCAGCCATGAGGCGTGCTAGTGAAATCTCCACCACAAAACCCGCATACCCACTCGCTGGTCCATCGCCGGTCCTCTTTGGCGTTGTAGAAACGGTTGAGATCTCCTTCAGACTCTGCAAGCACGCGCTGCGCACTTCTGTGGCGGGGTCGAGCAACAGCAACCGCGTGAATAAGTTGATAAGCGCTTTGACTTGTTCATGAGCCACAATCGGTGACGGCGGGAAGGTCAGCAAACGGCAGAGTGCCTCCACTGCGATACAGCGTGCTGTCGGGCTGCTTCCAGACTTCGCTTGGTTCTCCTGCTCTGTGCTAAGGAAGTCCACAAGGGCGTCAATTAGAGCTGGGGCATGGGGGCGCATCGGCTGTGCTTGGCCAGACTGGTCAATCTCACGGTCAATTGTATCGACTAGAAGCAAGATCCGCGCAAGTGCAGCTTCGCACTTTGACGGGACACTTTCACTGCCAGAACTCTCCGCATGGAGCTGTTCTACGAGTAGTGGTACCGCGATTTTCAGCACGTGGGCAAAGCTCATCGAAGACTCGCGACCTAGTGCCGCCAACACCTGACCAGCTGATACACTCACCATGGAATCCGCAGGATGTTCTCGCAGCTCGCCAACTGCTCGAGCAGTCAATTCTACCACAAATTTGCTCCATGCGTAGGCAGCACCCGGTGTATCCTGCGCTTTAGCACGAGCTACTACTCCAGAAAACCGAGAGATCGCTTGACGTGCCTCGGAAATCACTTCCTGTTTTTCTCCATCCAGAACCTCGTCGTACAACGCTGTGGCAACCGCGTGCATTTGCAATAGCAGTGCATTGACCGAATAGCGCTCGCCACAGAACACCAGCGTCTGAAGCGCATCCAACTTCGCCTCTGTCACAGTCGACGCCAGTTTCTTCAGCAAGAACGGTAGCACCAGAGGCGCCAACAAATCCGAAGCAGCGAACGCATGACGCAGCGACAGGATGAGTCCCTCCGACGTAATTCCGTACGGGTCGTTCGGCGGCGGCGTAAAGATGATGGGGAAGTAGCACGACACCACGTCAAAGTACTGCTGCAGTAACGCGTCGCTTCTCGAGAAGACCGCCTCCAGCTTGGACAGCAGCGTGCGTGCCACCTGCATACAAAGCAGCAAATTGCGCGGGTCCTTTTCGCCTTCCATGGCACTCAAAAACGTCTGTGCAAACTGCCGTCCTAGATCTTCACTCTGTTCTGCATCGTCCACACTGGCGTCCTGCGCGTCTCTGCTAGCAGGGATCGAGTCCAGCAGCAGCTCCACCACCGAGTTCTGCGCCAGAGCGAGCTGCATCAAGTCGAAGCACATCTTGCGCATGGCTTGGCCTAGCTGCGGGATGTGCAGCGTCGTGCCCAGCTTCAGAATAAGCGCCACGGTGGTGCGTGGGGACGAGACCTGCGCTGCGTGGTGGGTCTCCAGCGCCAGCAGCGCTCTCAGACAGGCCGAGGCGCTGGGAAAGTCCGCCAGGCGGTCGGCGAAGAAGGTCATGAGCAGCTGAACGGCGCTGGGGTGAGCTGCAGCTCCGGCAGGCGCGTCAACACCTCGGCCAGCAGCAGAGTGGCTCGGGACCGGACCTTGTCGTCGCCGCTGGTCAAGAAGGCGCCTAGCGCTTGGATCAGCGCCTCCATGGTTACGTGGCGATGCACCTGCATGACGACAGTGTTGAGGCCGGTCTTCTGCGTGTTCTCATCGTTCTCCGGGTCTACGAAGGCGTCAATGGCCGGCGCGAGCGGCGCGTCCAGGCTGAACATGGTGTTCCTGGGAATGATAGCCATGCAGCTGACGCTCCAGATGAAGATGTGGAGCGAACCTACATGGCAATGTGGGACATGTATCTGTTAAAAGGATTTTAGGATTTAGGATTTTAAACAAAATGAAGTTGCCGCTTTCAGTCGTAGACGCGCATGATGGAGCGCACTCGGGCACGGCACCACGGACAAGCGTGCGACGTGTGCATGACTGTACGGAGACAGGCATGACAGCCTGCACGATGGCCGCAAGGTGCACACACGGCGTTGCGGCGCTGCGAGCAGCACATCCCGCACAGATCGTCGTCGTCCTGGGCTGGAGTTGTCGTCGTCGATGCAGACTCCGCTTCCGATGGCAAAGCCTCTTGCTCTGTCGACTTGGATTCAACCGTTACGGTGGTGTTAGTATCCGTGTTGGTGCTTGGTGGTTGGGCGACGTCCACGTGCTTCGGTTCCGACGCGAACTGCACTCGTCTGGGGTTTGTTGACCCGTTTGCGACGACTCTTGCAGCCCCTGCAGCATGTCTTCGAGTGGCTCTTCGTCCATGTTTGGTTGATCTGCAGGTGTGGAGGCTCGCAGCTCCAACGTCCGTCGTAGTCGTTCGAAAAGCGGGTCGCTGGCCTCTTCTTGTCGCTGCTCTTGCTGCTGCAGCGTCGACGCACGAACGTTTTCAACGATATCGTGCGGCCAGTAGTAGAGTTCGTTATTCGGCGCGTCGTTGGGCGGCAGTTGATACAGCGGCGTTCCACGCTCGTCGTAGAAGTTGGAGCTCTGCAGAAGCTGCTGCCAGCGGTCGAGGCTGTGGTAGCTGTCAGCGGCAAACACGAGGTTCCGCGTCTGGACGTCCTCGTGGCTCATGGTCTTGTGGCAAATGGGCGAGCGCGTGAGCTTCTGGCGCCGCACTTTCTGGCACATGACAGGTTTGTCGAAGATAAAGGCGTTGTTGTGCTTGAGCCAGCAGAAGCTATCGGTCGATGGGAAGGCAGTCGCTCGAGCAGCTTCGTCGATGAGAAGCACGGCATCTGGACGAAGGTCTCGAGGATGGCGGAAGATGCACAGCTCCTTAGACGTACGCTGCTTATTGCAGGCGACCAGCACCGCCCACCGCTTCTTCCAGCGGAACTTGCCACGAAGATACAGCCAGCCGCTATGCACTTTCATGTGCTCCATGAGCCTTGCAGCAACGGCAGCTCGGCGATTCTGACGCGCGAGATCCAGCGGAGAGAGGCCCTTGCGGTTGACTGCGAAGGCGTTCGCACCCGACTCCAGCAGCGCCTCCACCGTCAGTGGGTCGCGGTTGGTCGTGGCAGCATAGTGCAGTGCGGTGTTCATGAGTTTGGTGTCGTCTTCAGCGTTGACGTCAGCGCCTGCCGCGAGTAATTCCCGTACGGCCGCTTCGCCGTTCTTGCACTCGGCCGCAGCCATCAGCGGCGTCGTGCCCTTGCGGTGGTGCTTCCATTTGACGAGGTTGGGTCCCAACGAGTCCGGCGATTCCGCGAGCATTATCCGCAGTTTGGTGGCGTCGCCGACTTTGGCGGCTTTCCACACGGCGACGCACTCGGCCCGAGTCATGTGTTGCGAGAAGTGATCGGTCGCTGGACGATTAAGGAATGAGGTGAGTGGCACCGCGAGCATTTTCGGGGATATGAGACCGTCATGTCGACAAGATGGGTGCCAGAAGAGCGCCTCGACTAATAATGGGCGCTGCTATCCTGTGCCGCAGGGATGGTATCAATTGGCGTTCGGCAAACTGGACAGCTTCCGTGCTGCTTCTGGCGCACTTGCTGCCGCAAGACCTCGAGGCACGCCTCGCAGACGGCAGTGTGTCCAGAAGTAGAGGGTCTCGGGTGTCGAGGTGACTCCAAGGTGAACTCCAAGTTGGAGAGCTGCCTTGGGGCACCTTCCTCGTCGCTATCAATTGGCTGTCGTGTGGAATCCCAGCTTTGAGGAGACGAGGGCGACGGCGATAGTGATCGTTGGCCCTCCACCATTCTGGCGAGCCGTTGCGAATCGCCTCGTGACGGTCTCCGGCGTTGTCTGATCTGGCGCTTGCTGGCGAGCGACGAGCACACTTTCAGTGCGCTCACCCAGGCGTGGCGGTCATTTGCTTCGTCCAGTTCTTCAGAAGCGAACGCAATCTCTCGTTGATACTCGGACGAGCTGTGGCGACCGGTCGATGTGGTGCTCGCGATGATGCTGTACTTCCGCAGGCGTTGTCGAAGCGGCTGCACCTTGACATTGTCGAGGTAGAACTCCAACAAACTCCACGCTGGAACCACGATGGCCGTCTCGGCGTTGAACATGAGGATCTCGTCAGGTCTCGCCTGGTCGGGGTGGTGGTAGACATAGACCTCGACGGACGCGAGCTCCGAATCGCAAGCCACTACAACACACCACCGTCGCTTCCAGCGGGGCATCGCCACTTTCGTCGACACGTCCAGCCAGCCGCACTGCAGTTGAATCCGGTCCAGCAACGCGTTTGCAGCTTCTCGACGACCGTGTATCCACGCGATTTCGAGGGCCGTGAAGCCGTCTTGGTTTCGAGCGAAGACGTTGGCGCCGGCGTCCAGCAACTCGCCGATCGCTGTGGCCTTGTTGTTGCGAGCGGCGTAGTGCAGTGCGGTGTTCTTGTGCTTGGTGTTGCTGATAGCCGTCGCGTCGGCGCCAAAGGCGATCAAGACGCGAACGCACTCGGCAGCGTTGGTCGTGTTCGTGGCACTCACGACCGCCATCAATGGGGTGATGCCCCTTACGGGGTGCTTGTGATTGACAACGACTCGTGGCTGCATCTCCACCGCCAGCAAATCTTTGAGTTTGTCCGGCCGAGCCTTCTTGGCAGCACGCCAGACGCTCCAGCCCTCTCCAAGTAGTGCCAGCATACTGAGTGTGAAGGTCCCGAACTGCAGCGTGACGAGCCGCGAGGTTGACGCCAAATCGATAAATGACAGCTCACTTGAACCCTTTGGGTGGAAGCGGCTACTAGGTTCACCTCCACTCGTTGTCCTTTGCTGCATCTAGATGAAGCAAGTAAGACTCTACCGCCACTTGACAGCAATGCGCATCGGAATGATATCCTCGATCGGGGTCCGGCACACCGGGCAGCTATTGCGCTGCTTCTGCTCCAGCTGCTGACGAACTGCCAAGAGGCACGCTCGACAGACGGATGTGTCCGCACGGGGCGCAGATCGAGTCCCGCGGGGCTCCCATGCACATGATGCAGTCTTGCCGCCGATTACTCGACGCTCTACTAGCTTGAGGCGGGGCTGGTGTCGCACAACAGGCAAGCTTTGACTCCGTCGTGATCTGCTTCTCGTTGGCGTGTGTTGTGCCTCCCTGGCCAACGCCGAGGTGACCCGAAGCATGCTCATCCAGGTGCAGCGGTCGTTCGACCCCTCCCAGCCATCGCAAGCGAATGCAACGTTGTGGCGACACTGCCCCGTCGGACGAGTTTGTTGAGCCCTTCGGTCGGTCCCCTATCGATTCCACCTGGACACCGTCGATGTGAAGGACCTCATCAGGCCGTGCTTGGTCGCGACATCGGAAGACACAGAGCTCCACCGACGATTCCTCCGAATCGTGGCCCAGCACAACACACCACCGCCGCCTCCATCGAGAAGGCGCCACTTCCGAGATCTCAAGCCAGCCACGGTAAACCATAATTCGATCTGTCAGAGCGTGTACAGCTCCGCGTCTCCCATAGCTCCACGCAAAGTCGAAAGCTGTTAAACCATTCCGATTGCGAGTGAAAATGTCGGCACCAGCTTCCAGGAGTTCCCCAATTGCTACAGTCGAGTTGTTGAGTGCTGCGTAGTGCAGCGCAGTGTTCCTGGTCTCGGTGCTGTCAACAGCGTTCACATCGGCACCGAACGAGAGCAAGATGTGAACGCATCCCAGCACGCCCACCGTGTTCCTTGAGCTCACTACCATCAGCGGCGTGAGTCCTGTGACAGAATGTGGACGGTTGACAGCCACCTCCGGGCTTGACTCCGCCGCCAAGAGCTGTTGCACATTGTCTTCTCTCGCGCTCTTCGCCGCACTCCAAATCGTCCACTCGCTCTTCCAAAGAGCCATCAACATTTACACAAGCTAGGAGGTGTTTTCTTCGCTGCGAGTCACCGAATGGGAGGAGGTATCATGAGTTTTAGCAAGTGTCAAGCCAACAGTGCAAGAGGGAAGCAGCTCGATGGATTTTTGTTTTCTTCGACTAACACTCGCTGATCTTGACGATGCCATCCACGTGGGCTCGGCAAACTGGACACGATGAATTCTCCATGGTGACGGCCCGCATGCAGTCGTAGCAACCTGCAACGTGTCCACACGGAATGCACACCGAGTCGCGGTAGTCCTCATCACACACAATACACTTCTCTCGCAGCGACGGCTGCAATTCGTTGGGGTCGTCACTGATCGCAATCACCGTTGCTGTGGGAAGTGCGTCCTCCTGGAATGTATTGATCTCTCCCCACATCGAACCATTGTCTTCGATGAAGGTTGGCGCTGATGCTGGTGTCCTCGTTTCAGCAGCTTGGGGTGAAGTTTGAGGTGGGATTAGCACGCCCAACTTGTCCGCAGGGATCGAAGAATTCAACGGCGTAGCAGGCGACGCAATAGTCGGCGGTGGAGCAACGGCTGTCGTCCCTGCTCGAGACCTCGCGGTCGGTCTCGGCGTCTCCACCCACGTCGATGCGATCGACCCATCCGCATCCTGGACTCGCTGACTCCCCAGCGCATTCATCCACGCATCGCGATCAATCGTAGTATCACTCGCGAACAGATACTCTCTCGGCTGCATGCCTGATCTCAAGGTGAAGGTTCTGCCCGAGGTTTTGTAGCGACTGTAGCGGCGGTAAGACAGTCTCTGGTAGATCACCCGCGTATCCAGCTTGAAGCCGTTCTCCTTGCCGTCACAGAAAGCCGTGCAGTGCAAGGTATCAGCTGTGCTGTCCTGCCAAATGACAGCTTCAGGGTGGGGTCGATCCGGACTGCTAAACACGCAGAGCTCAGTCGTTGAGTGCTTGGAATTGCATGCCAGCAGCACGCACCACCGCCGCTTCCAGAAGCCCAAGATTGACTTAGAGCGCAGATACAGCCAACCGCTGTGCAGTTGCTGTCGGGATGTGAGTGCCGCGGCAGCTTCTTTCCTACCGCGCAGTCTCGCCACGTCCAATGCGGTGTGGCCCTTTCCATTCAAGGTGAAAATGTTGGCACCGGCATTCAGCAGCAGCTCCAACTGGGCGATCCGGTTGTTGTAAGCCGCGTAGTGCAGCGCAGTGTTCTTGTGTTTGCCCGTGTCGACGGCGTCGACGTCCGCGCCTAGTTCGATCAGTGCGCGTACGACTTCGACGCCAGACTTTTTGGACGCCGCGACCATCAGCGGCGTCTTGCCCTGGTCGGGTGGGGCTGGTCCAGCACGCTCTGCGCGTCGGACGCCTTGCTGACCAGCTGACGCAGCTTCTTGGCGTTGCCGTGTTTGGCTGCTCGCCACAGCGCCACTTCTTTCGCTTCCTTGGTCATGTTGAGACGTGCGTGGGTCAGCGCAAGTTGCGAAGTGAGGGAACAAGCTGCGGTCAAGTGCAAGAATATCCGGCAAAATGGCTGCGTACCCTCCTTCCGATCACACTGGGTAATCATTTCGGATTGTGCAGTTGCCGTTAAGAGTCTAACACCGAACTCGAATATCCGGTTGTCTTCCACGCTTACTAGCTACACCTACTGCCTTCTACAATCCGATGGAAGACAAAGTACACACATTCCACCGCGCTGCCACTACGAGATCCGGAACATGGCGCTGTCGGCGATCTTTTGCCGACACACTGGACACGCCCCTCGATGCAACCTCTCCACGCACGTCTGGCAGTAGCTGTGTCCACAAGGGATCAGCACCCGGTCGACTGCGTTCACCAGACACACGACGCAAACCAAGGCCTTCTCGGCGTCTCGTTTCGCTCGAACTGCTAGCTCAATTTCCTTCAGTGCGTCTCGTCGGTCTTCTTCGGCCAACGTCGCGCGGTGCTGCAGTCTCAACATCTCTGCCAGTAACTCCTCGTAGCTTGTACTCAAGCTCACATTCAATCGCCCCAGTAAAGCGTTCACTGCTGCAATGACACTCATAGCCGATGTGTCCGAGTCCGTCGTCTTTTCGCTCTTGCTTGTGCAGACCTCCTTCACGGACTGGAAGAAGTAGATCTGCGACACTGCATACCAGCGAATGCAACTCTTGGACACTTGCACCTTGACCTCTCCGCTGGGGTCTTCCTCCCGCACAGCCTTCCCATAGCGTAGCAACCCCCGCTGTCTGATACAGCGACGATCTCTCCGGGCAGACACGAGCGCAGCGGCTCCAGCTGCACGTTGGAGCGGTCCACAGTCGACAGCGGCTCCCCAGGAGGCCTCGGAGTCGCTCTTCGATCTGTGTCGGCAGCTGTGCGTCCTGACTAGAGTCCAGCGGCCGCAGACTCGACGCAGCGACTGGGGAGTGACTGCTCGACGGCTCCAGAGCAACTGGGGCGGGGTAGACTAGGTGGCCAGCGTGCGAGCAGGAGGTGGGGGACGTGGCGCTGTCGTTGGAGGGCAGCAGAGACGCATTCATGCGCTGCATGTCGAGGGCCAGCCCCAGCGAAGCGTCCATCGTTGTTCGCGTTGTTGAAGCTTCTTTTCTGAGAACACAATTATGCAGATTACAGTATACTAGATTACAGTATACATAAAGAGCTAAAACTGGTACTTGAGTCGCGTTTCTCCGTTAAGTTGCTTCTTGGAAGTTGGTTTTGCAGCTGAAGGCCAAAGATGACTCGGACACTTCGGTCAAGCGCAAGAACTTGCCGGTCATCCGCCCCTTCAAGGCCAGTCAACGCAAGCGTGAAGTGAAGAAGCCCACCCCTCATAACCACCGCGAACGACGACGTCAGGAGGCCAAGACGAAGGCATTCCTGATAAAGACCATGAACAACACCCATGTCCGCCTTGTCAAACATCTAACCACATCCTACGAGATCTTCAAGTCCCTCTGCGAGAAGTATGAGGGCGCCGCTGTTCTTGGCGACCCCTATTTTATCCTGCACTTCCTCGTGGAAATCAAGTACGAGGAGGGCTCTGATCTCAATGCCTTCTTCCTGAAGCTCGAAAACGCGATGCTAGCCGTGTGTGAAGCCACCGGGTCGGTGCAGACCGAGGCCCAGAAGTCCTTGTACCTGTTCCACTCCATGACAAAGTCCTGGAAGAATGACCTCCGTATTTGGAAGGGCCAGCGGAAGTATATCCCGTATGAAGACCTCAAGTTGAGCGTTGAGGGCGAGGCTCGAGACATGCAACCTCAAGAGTGTTACACCTTGTCAAAGTGGATCCCCGAAACGACTACCACGCCAAATGAGCGTGCTCTGGCGGCGTCTGCCCCACCGCTCTCCCGTCATCAAAACCCCGACGACAGCAACCATTGTGATCGACCGCGGCACAATATTCGTCAGTGCCGAGGATTGCGGAAGGACCCGCGAGATGGTCGAGTGAAAGATTGCACAGTGCTACCAGCGAACTTCGTGGTCAAGGGCCTCTACAAGTGCGAACATCTATACCGCAACGGCTGCAAACCTCGTAGCCACAACCGCCACAACCGCCACAACCGCCACAACATTCGTGATGCGAGCAACTCCGGTGGCCGTTACAAGGGCCGCAACTCCAATCACCAGCACTCTGGTCGAGAGCAAAGCAACAACCGTCAAGACGACAGCGACACTGATAACGACGAAGACATGTCTGGATCCCGCATGGTTTATCGCCAAGTGCGCCGTGATGTTGGCCTAATTGTGGTCTTCTCCACTGTGAACCCTCCCACGAGCCTTACTGCCACGTCAATCCGGCGATGGATACCGCTTGGACGATCGACACTGGATGTACGCGACATGCGATGCACGAATCCTTGTGGTTCTCAGAGATCTCCAGGAGTGGAGGGTCTATCACCGTTGGTGGGAAGAACCAAATCCCCATCGAAGGCATTGGTCGTGTCGAGCTGGATGTGACCGACTCGAAAGGAAATACGAAGACGCTTACCCTTCATGACGTCCTGTACGCGCCCCTGCTGCACTTCAACCTACTATCGGTTCCGGCCGATGTGAAGCACGACTATCTTCAACTTCGACCGCAAAATGCGCGCTATGCAAACCGACCAGTGCTTTAAGATCAAGGCGTCAATGGCAGTGGCCACGGACCTGTACCAGTTCCATACTCGCCCTGTGGGATTCCCTCCGGATCTGATGCCTCTGGTAAGCAACGACCATTTCTGCTTTTGCACAAACGTCTTAGCCATCCTAATTTTCGCGTCATGCATGACTTATCTAGGAGCGGAACTATCCAGGGACTCGACTATGCTACGTCTGTAAAGCCGTCTGAGCAGTTCTTCTGCACTGCATGCACGTTAGCGAAGTCACACCGCTCACCCTTTTACTCTACTAGAGTTGTTGAACGTGCCAAATTTCCATTGGAAAAAGTGCATACCGATATATATGGTCCTCTCTACCCGTGTCTAGCCTAACTGGCTGCCGCTACTTCCTGGTTTCTATCGATGACTACTCTCGATTCATGTTCACATACCCGATTAAGGCTTGGAGTGAGTCCTACGAATGCTACGAAGACTTCCGTCAGCAAACTCTAAACATCTTCAGGTATGATGTCGACACTCTGGAGTGCTTAAAAGCAGTCCCCGACTGTGACATTCAAGTCTTACAGGCCGACAATGCAAAGAATATGAAAAACTGGGCCGAGTGATCTTCAAAAGTACGGGACATGCTCAATTCACGAACTCCTACACTCCTCAACAGAACGGAATCGCTGAACGGCGGATGCAACAATCATGGAGCTAGTTCGAGCACTGCTCCTTGATGGCAAACTTCCCAAACAACTCTGGGCTGACTGTGTGAGCTACGCAACCACACTCATCAATATGACTCCGAGCCCCACAACTAATGATCACATACCGTACGAGCTGTGGTACAATCGTGTTCCGTCCATGAATTATATCAAAGACTTTGGATGTAGTGCATACGTCCACATCACAGAACAGTATCGTGATAAACTCGACCCTCGAGCACGGCTGTGCATGTACCTCGGCATCCCGGATCATAAGATAGGGTATCGCTTAATGGACATCAACACTCACGCCATTAGCTACAGCCGTGATGTTGTATTCAAGGAGGATGAATTCCCTCCACTAGCGGGCGTGACTGATACATCTGACCCCGTCCAGGGAACAACAGCAGAAGTCAACGACTACATCCGCACCCGCGACGACATCGCCTCCTCCTACTACGCCCGCACTACCTCCACTCAGGAGGCTCTCGAACGAACGCACTACTCGTCTCGAGCAGAGACATCAGAACATTCTCCACAGACTCCTGAACCTAAAAGACCCTGCCGCTCTGACAGTAACGCAGAAGTAACCCTCTCAGCTGAGGAAGATTTAAATGAACAGGAGCACCGCAGATATCTATTGTACACGTTACTAGCAACTCGGTATGTCACTGAGCCCACTACGTACAGAGAAGCAATACGATCCTCTCCTGCTAATCAGTTGCACAAAGCAGCTCGGTCTGAATGCAAATCCTTAATGGACAACAAAACTTGGATATTGGTTCCACCCCAAAAGGACGGAAGGTACTATCAAACCGTTGGGTCTTTACCGTTAAAAACACCGGGACAGGCGGGATTGCCTGCTTCAAAGCGCGTCTTGTGATTAAAGGGTTCCTGTGAAAATATGGCTTTGACTACAATGAAATCTTTTTCCCCTGTTATCAGGATGGAGGTACTCAGGCTTTTTCTCACGATTGCCGCTTTATGCAAATTCGAAATTCATCAAATGGATGTGAAGACGGCTTTCCTCAATGGTTTTCTTGAGGAGGAAATCTATACGGCTCAACCGGAAGGGTTCAAAATCCCGGGCAAAGAGCACCCAGTGTGCAAACTACTTAAGAGTCTGTACGGATTGAAGCAAGCTCCCTGTGTCTGGTACCAAACCCTGTCCACCTTCCTTGAGAGTCTCGGGTTTCAAAACCTTATCAAAGATCGGTGTGTATTTCGACGTACGGTCGACGGCGTAATCTGCTACATTGCAGTATATGTCGATGATTTACTCGTCATTGCGCCAACACCAGCTCTCGTGCATGAGCTAAAATCCGCCCTGAAAAAGCGATTCTCCATAAAAGATGTAGGGAGGTGACTTACTCGGCTGGTCCATTCAACGTGACCATAAAAACCGAACGATATCCATCCACCAACACAAATAAGCTACGAAGGTCATTGACCGCTTCAGCAAATACCCAAGTTTTGGCCCCCAAAATGACCCCAGGCAAACGACTATAGGTGTAATCCCTAACCGTTCATGTCGCATATCTTTAGAGGAAGGTAAATTGAGGTAAGAAATACTCCATAGAGGAGTGAGGGATGATTATAAGTAGGGACTTCGTCCCCAATAAATTGGATTGCAACTCGACTCTACTGTTGTGTTACTGACCGCTGAGCTGCGAAACCTTCGGGTGTGCAGGGCGCCATCATCGCGAAACTTTTAGGTGTGTGGTGGTGGCTCAGTACTGCGAATCCGAAAGGTGTGCAGTACCGTTAGCCACAAACGTTTGACAAGTATTTATGCACGTTATATCGCGGAAACTAGACTCGCCGTGAGCAGCAGCACGCGCGAAGCTCGTTCCGGAGCGTCCGAATGGCCTCCGCCGGGACGTTGTCGGTGCGCTCCCACATGGATGACCAGCCCACCAGCTCCTCGTCGACCGTGCGTTGGTCAAGGAGCTCGTTGAAGGAGTAGTCAGCGCCGGGAGCCGCTGGGAACGTCCGCATCCTGGGTGCTGCTGCGCGGGGAGGTGGGGACGCCGCTGCTTGGGAGAGGATCGACGGTGGTGGCGACGGCGCGGCCGCGGGGCCCGAGTCGCTTGGCTCTTGATCTTGGCCTTGACTTTGTCCTTGTTCTTCCGCACCTTGTCCTTGTCGTTGTAGGTAGGAGTCGATGGCGGCCTTCGTGGTGCGGTGACTCTCAATCGACTCCAGACACTCGGTTGTTGCTTGCAGTAGTTGATGCCTTGGGATTTTCGCATCTCTGGAATTCTAGTCTTTATATTCTTATACAAATATCTAGCTACTAGCCCTTGTATGTAGCCTCCACCGTCCTTCTTCCTGAGCACTTGTCTGCAGAAACGCTTGAACACCGTCTTGTTCACGGTGACGGCGTTGATGGCTGCGCTGGAGGTGCTTGTGGTGCTCATTATCAATTTAGAAATGACTAAGGCTGTTGCTGAGCAATTACACTTAAGTTTATTATGAGGATGTTTATACTAGCGAATACTATGGATGGCAGTACTGCCGAAAACCAGCACTGGGACAGGCTCACCCGCCAGAGATGATAAGTGTTAATAACGGTACTGAAGTATCTACTGTAGTGGGCTAAGTTGTCCAGGATAATCGCTCTAGTGTTACGCATGACCAGCCAGCTCTACATTCAGCGAGCGACGTAGATCAAGAGCACCGACCAAACCACCTGCAACCTCTCCACGGGGAACCTACATGTACTGCATCGCAAACACCACTGGGGTCGATGCGGAGAGGTCGTCTGTTTCGACGGCTCGACGGTGGAGACGGTCGATAACTTTCCAGCTATTGGCTACTCCTAGCTGTGACCGCGCAAAGTGTGCTCCATTTGAGCACGCTCGAAGCCGCTCGACCAGGCTAATATTAATGCTTTCGCCTACCTCGCACGCGCTCGTAGTCTCAGCACCATTGGATCCTCTATGTGGTGTAGCGCTTGGGCTTCTTACCACTTCCTGGTGTTGTACACATGATACTCCCAAGTGAGTCAGACGGCTCTGCCCGGACAGGAATTTATCCGGGCCGTGACCTGGGGATCCTCCCACTAGGACATTCCTTCGGGACCCTATTCGGGACCGGAAACGGGAGGGTCCTGGGCCGGTCAGTACCTTCACCTTGTGCACCCCTTCGAAAACGGTTGTATTAATCAGGGATCGGCCACCGAGTTGTTCGAAGAACGTCTCGACCTGGTACTGGTGATCTGCGGGCGGCAGTTATACACGCAACGGTCCGGGACACTGCCTGGGTCCGGGACCAGGAACACGACTCACAATCTACAATCTACAATCTACAATCTGTTCTTTCGGACGGAAGACTCCGGAGGCGATGGCCCTAGAAATATGGAATGCGCAAACCCGGGTCGGCCAGACTGTTTCGGAACACGAAAAATTTGTATAACATTTTTATATTTAATATAAAATGCCTAACTCCCTGGGGGAATGTAGGCAAAAGAATGTAAATATTACCGGGATAGCCTTAAGCACAGTTCCGGCCTTCTGTTGCCCTGGTCCCAGACGATCGCATTGAAGAGAACACTTGCGCGCTCGAGGGACAAAGGTAAACCAAATTGATCGCCCTAGCCTTCGCCGGGACGAGTTACGTTCTTATGAACTATACTTGATTTCACTATGGGCCCGGCCCGGCGCCCGGGTCCGCTGCCTTCAACGATGCCCCGACGTGATCCGGGTACGTACCTTGATCAACTTGACTTGGACGCACTATGGCGCGTCGTACTTGACCGGGGCCCAATGTGGTCCTGATGGGAGGCATTTCGGCCCATCCCGGGAAGAGAACGTCGCCTCGTAGTGGATCATCTGAACTTGACTTGGCTTGAGTATAGAAGCTAGTGCAGATCCTGACCGGGCCGCGAGACGGGACCGCTTGAGGTTCGGACCCGATGTGGTCCACATCACTGGCCCCGATCTCGATCGCGTCCTGATCCGGGCCCGATGTGGTCCACACCTAGGGCCCGGGTCGGAGTGAGACGGGGGCTGGCACGGAAGTTCCCGGCACTATGCCATATCTACGACAGCGTGGATCGCTCGGTACTCAAACACGGACAACCAGACCAGCGCCATCGATGAGAGTACCGTCTCCGAGTCGTTCACAAACGAGCTCGACGAACTGATACCAAAGTCAGTCAAATTCCTACTCGAACAAGGGCCCCAGTAACAGCAGAAGCTTTGAAGTACAGGTGTCCGCGTCGTACCGCTCCTGCCAAGTGTTTGATTCCACGAACCAGAGCTGGTCAAAGCTCTGCTGGATTTGGCTTAGACTCCGCCAGCTGCCTCCCGGCCGAGATAGCAACTTCGTGTTGCCAAAGCGTTGGTACAACTGATGAGCAGATAGTAGCGGGTTCTCGTCCTTGCTGTTCTCACCTTTACTAGCCGGCGATGTTAGAACATTTGAGTCAAGCACAACATCTAATACATAGACTCAAATCAAACTTGTACGTCGTTGCTGGACTTGGCTTCACTTACTGAATCTGAAGCTGGCCCAAGGTGCAGAAGCGATCAGGTAAATACGAAGATGCTGCGTTTGCATTTCTTGGAGGGTGCGTGTCGTCTCTGGGTTACTGTTGGTATACAGAACGTTGAGCACTTCTTTGAAAGTTTCCGTGCGCGATACAACAATCACCTTCTTTGGCGCTGTTGACACAGCCTTCGTGCCGGCAGCGGCGGCCACCACCGCGGGCAGAGCACAAGCCCCCGGCAAGAGCCGACTTGGAGCAACCTTCTTCGCGGCACCGCTAGCTCTAACGCAGAGGCAACAGTCACAAGCAAAGACTCTGATGTGACCGAAAGTCTGCTGATGGGGATAGACGAGGCAGTAGTTAGCGGTGTAGCAGGTGGCGTCGTTATATCAATTTGGCTGTCTTAGATGCTGGTGGGGCGAGGCGCACTGCTGGTGATCACGAGAATGCCATTCTGCCAAAGCGCGCGAATCGCATTCTGACTGCCATTCCCCATTGAACACAAAGCTGAAGATCACCATTTTGAGAGCAACGACAATAGACTGCCACCACCGATTGTGTCAATGTCAGTATCTCTGTTTACCTAGCATACGAAGATGACGATGTACAAACAATCCCAAGGCTATCGTGAGCGAGCCAAGCGGCACGCAGCTGTTTGAAACGGCAGATAAGACACTGGAGATGATGAATCTGTTGTCTAAGTTGGCAACGGTCGCGTGCAAAGGTAACCGCATCTCAGTCCGAACGTCGGTATTACAAGGAATTTATTTCTGATCAGGGTCAGGCAGCCACAACAACGCGCTGAGTATCTTTGTTGAATCTTCATATAAATTAGTCCTCCCACATTGACATGAACAGACAACGTTGACATGTTGCCGCAGAGTGCACAGACTATCCAGGTAATGCGGCGAAGAGACGAACGCCCCGGCGATGTTTCTTCGTCGACAACTGCTGTTGATGGACAAGTTAGATCAGTGACCATTGTCGATTTCAACTTTAACACGATGGATCATCAAATTCTCTTGTCGCGCAGCGCTCTTCGTCGCCATTGACATTCCAGTAGTACACCCTCAAGCTAATCACTTTTCAACTCGCCTCGCCAAGCCTGCCACCTCCTCGCCCTTTTCTACCTACAGGCTCACCACCCGGTCACCATGCAGTTCGACGTCGAAGCTGCTAACGGTAGAGCTGTTCAAGGTGACCCGCCATTATGGGACTCACCCGACCTCAATGGCGATCACTGCCTCTTCGTTGACGGCTGTCGCGGGAAACGTTTGCTGCGGATGCAGCACAGTGCCCCGTGTCAATAATTGACGGCTATTCGAAGCCAACAGACGCCACTACCGCTTCACCCCAGCACAACAGTCCCTGAAAGGGTCCTGGAGACTACCGCTCACCTGGATGTCACCTTCTTCAATGGATGTCTCGTGGGCGTCCTTCATGGCGACAACGGGACTCCTTCGCGTCGACCGGAACACTGCTTTAGAGCAGACACTCTAGGTATATCAAACACGAAGAGATGAGACGGAAAGCTACACTCCGTTAAGGCTCTCCTATGGTGGCAATAGCATGAAGGTATTGTCGAAGGAGATGGCAACTGACGCTCTTCTTCGCAGTGCGAGCAACTTAGAACAGCGCCGCAAGCAGTCTATCCAGGTCTTTTCGTCGGTCTCTGCCGAGCGGGCAGCGGAAACGATACTCCTGCTGAAGTTTCGGTGGCCGCACCAAACCCCGCGGATCGAGAATGGATAGGTTTGCTAGCCCCCCTCCATACACACAGCCGTAAATATTGCCGCGCACCCAGTGCGCTTTCTGAGCAAGCTGTTCGAAATGTTGGGGATGCGGGAAGACATGCATGAGCAGCTTGTGATTCTGGAGGGGTGGCGCTTTAAGAAGGGCGCTTGTAGTGTACATGGCAAATTCGACTCTCTATTAAGGAAATTATTAGTGGATCCATGGATATCCCACCCCAAAACCTATCATCTGCACCATTTCTATACCTGCCACTGGATGTTATCACTTGACCAGTCCTCTGGTGTGCCAGATCCACGTCCGAAACGGCCCCACTTGCAGATCTGGAATTGTTTCCGCGATGTATCCATACATGTTCCGGGGATCTGAGTCTGGATCCAGCATGCTGGGTTCCCGTATTGGCCCAAATTCTGGAAAACCGCCTTACCACAATCACATCGGTCCCGATCCCGACCCCGATTTCAAGGCCTCTAGACCCGAACTACCATCCGCACACCGTCATTGGCATCGAGGCGGGCATGAGATCGCTTTACACAGCACAAGGTAAGCGTGTCGCCCCGCGCCTGACCCCGGTACCAACCCGTGTTCGACTCCGGGGTGGTACAGTGTGTGTCGAGGACATGTAAGTGGTCGCCGTCATGGAGAGCGTTGTCGCCGACGTGAGGCTCGACGTCGCAGACGCGGACGTAAGCGCCGGTCACTTGCCATTTATGACATCGCTAGGTAGTGCAAGATTTGCCAAACACAACATCCCAAACACGTCACGCGCCAGCACTGTGTGACTCGACGCAACCGGTTCCAGGCGGAGGACAGTCATGTGCAAGCCGCGCGATCCCATGAGTACAAACACTTGAGCCGCGTTCCGCACCACGCTTATCGGGTTGGGTACGAAGGTTGGGTTTCCCGGCTACAGCTTCTTCATCCACAATATGCCATCGTTCAAAATGCCGTCGTACCAGTTCTACTTGTCCCGTCTTCTGTTCATGTGGGCTCGCATGAACGAGATGACCACGTTATGCGCGGTACACGGGTTCCATAAGTGGCGGTTCACGCTGGCGCGATCCAAGAAAAAGCCGTGGTAAAGCTCACCGAGCGTCTTTCCCCTGCAGCGCGACGCAGGTGTGTGTATCGCGTTCGGCAGCTTGATCAGCCAGGCGGATCTCAGGGTCAACATGCACGTCCCGATCCAAGGTCTCAATAGCGCCGTCGCACGCCGGCCACGGTCATCACCGCGGATGAGTACTGGACAAGAAAACTGTGGTCGGTATGCCACGCGGTGCTGGACGCGGTTCCATACCGGTGATTCAGCAGCACAGAGCTAGCTTCGTCCCGCAATGCGCTACGGTGCTTAAATACAGCGTGCGACTGCGCCTGGAACTGCGACATCAACGCTGTGTGGAACATGCACAACATCGGTTGGTCCAGATCCGAGCTCAACCGCGGCCGCTACGATTCCCGATGTGGATTTACTCTTGAGCTAGCTAACTGCTCTTTGTCGAGTTCAGTGTGGGAACGTGTCAATGCAAGCCCCTCGGTACCCAGTCCGAACGATAACTCCTCGAGCTAGTCCGAGAACACTATACTAGGGCTTCGCGAAGGCTGGGACAGGCTTTTGCTTTTGAACAAGTCGGTAGGCTGCGATGCCTTTGTGATGTCGGAACTGAACCGGCATGGAACCGACGTACCGGTACGGCGACGACCACGCTTTGTCACCGGTACTTTACCGGTATATCGGTACTATAACGGTAGCCACGGCTACAAAGGAGCTTCTATTTAGCGCGAAGGGATCCGAATAGAAGCTCCACACAAAACACCCCGCGGGTGAAACCATTACGGCACGATCGAATTGATGACGCGGGTGTGCGAATAGAAGGAGCTTTTGAGGAACCCGCTTTGCTACCGGTAATATACCAGTATATCGGTTCCATACCACGGAATTAATCCTTGTTGGGCTGGTATCCCAGTAAAATGTACGCCGCCGTTTGCGTCCAGGTAACAAGCCCAGAGTTTTTACAAGTGACAAATTCAGGTATTGTCCATGTCGTGGTTTTTTATTTTTATTTGCACTGAACTTTTTCTTACCGCTGCTAGGCCACTCGTTTGACGCGTGTCAGTTTCTATCAGTTGGCGATGGCGCGGACGCACAAGACCCACCTGATCAAGGCCAGAATGGCGGAGGAGGCCCGCAAGGAGGAAGAAGCCCGTGCAGCAGACGCAGCCCGGACCGCGAAGGCGGCTGCGGCGCGGACGCGCTCGGAAAAGGCTCGCGTTGTGGCGCGTGCTGCCCAAGACCGTGCTCATACGTATGGGCCTCACATCTGGAGCGACGGTGAGGATGAAGACTTTGACGACGACGAAGTGGTGGACGGCCAAGAACCTGGACAAGGACTTGGTCAAGAAGCAGCAGTGCAAGCCCAAGGTGTTGGCCGGCAGTCCGACAACGGCAGCGCTGGAACAACAGAAATGTTTGGACATCGCTGCCAAGGGAAGAAGCGACGAGCGGAGGCTGTCGAGGACGAAGAAGCCGGCCAGGAAGACGCAGATGAAGGCGGCGACGACAAACTGATGGATGTGCCTCCGTTCGAAGTCGAGCACGACTCGTGGGCAGTGTTCGAGGGGAATTTGAAGGCGTACATGGCTCGTACTCGCCAGGTACTAGTCGTGAAGGAGGTCATCAACATTTGTCGATGCAATGAGTCCATCAGGAAGCAAGTTAAGAATCGAGGGCTGCAAGACAACGAGTTGCCGCTTGTGCCCGCCGCAATGGAGCCGCAAATTCAAACACGCAAGTCGTCGGTCAGGCAAAGGTACCGTCGGGCACCAAGGCCCTCGCCGACCAAACGCCAGCACGCTCAACTGAACCTGAATCGGAAGAATACGACAAAGAACTAGAGGACAAGTTGTATCCATTGGATGAAGAAAACTTGGAGCGGCACCTTGAGGAAAACGCACAGAGTTTAACAGAACCTTGGGCTTTCACCCCTCCGCTCTCACCGGGGCAGTCAAACACGCAAGTCGTCGGTCAGGCAAAGGTACCGTCGGGCACCAAGGCCCTCGCCGACCAAACACCAGCACGCTCCCAACTCTTCTCGAGTTGACCAAGGCGATCGGTCCCCTCACGCATATCCTTGTCAACGATAACAATCCGTACGAAACGCCAATGATCGTTGGCATGCTTGAAATGGTCGAGTGCCTTGCCCATGTGGCAATCTGTCGTAGTCTCCAACAGTGAGTATTGCACAGGTTGGCCATGGCCAAACTGATCAATGCCCACCATAGACAAAAGCTGGTAGTTATATCTAAACCAAACAAAAAACATTGTCAATACCTGGTCAATACCTGGATAAAACCTGGTATCGATTTGCTCGAAATTATACGCACTTGTTAGTTTTGTGGGTGCAGTCCATTTGCAACACCTCCGGGAAACTGTCCAGCATCGACCGCATGTGAGCGGTGGTGAATGATATCACGCCAGTATGCCCACGAGCACTCTCGTTGACAGTAGCCACGTTTAGCGAGGACGCCAAATTAAAATTCACCACCATTTCAGCCACCGCGTCGTCGTCCGAAATCTGGGCACCTATGAGAATAAGTAGAATAGCATTGCTTATTAGCAACTTTGAACAGCAATAGCAACCTACACAAACACGAACCTGAGCTCCGTAGCCGCTGGATCAGGTTTCGGACATCTGTCAATGTCACTAAGTGCTCCGAGCTCGCGCGAATGTAGTCTTAGATCCGCGTTGGTGAAACTTCAGCATCCACCAACAGTTGAATGTCAGGCATTAGCGGTGAATCTTGAGATACCTGACGATTGCTCGGATAATGTTTGTATACCTGGGACGAAACCGAATGATTGTGCGAGTAGATCTCGCGCTTGACGGTGATGCCCCACGAGCCATCATCTCTCTGCGTCACCTGAGCGAGCATCTGGAACGGACACCTAGTCCGGCGAAGATGGCGTGACGTGCGCTTGCCTTGTGACCTCTCTCGCACCGGCCACCCGTGCGTGCAGATGATCTTGCGCTGGTATGGATGTCATCCGACGGAAGTTGCCGGAGGCTCGTATTCTACTATGTCACTTTCATGTTATGAAGTGGCTGAATGAGCAAATTCGGAAGTCCAGTAAATACGGTGCGTACTCCGACCGTGTACTGGCGCAGATGCACCACAGTATCACCAACATGATGTACGCAAAAACCGATGCCGACTGCAAAATGCACCGAGACGAATTCAAGCATTTGGCCGGACGCAATGGAAGGAACGAGCTGTGGACATACTTCCAGCACAATTGGGACTCTGTGTGCAAAATGTGGGTGATGGCACATCGAACAGATCTTCCTCACTTCAAGAACCATACCAACAATCGCGTTGAGAGTCTCTTCAGCAAAGTTAAACAGCACGTCAAGAGTCGTTTCACCATGAAGTCTAGCCTGGAGGCGCTGTTGCGCTGGCAGAGGAGGAAGGAGAAAGACTACAAAGCGGTGGTCGAGATGCCGGGGACGCTCCGAGACACTAGCTACACGGAGGAGATGAATGTGGTGTTGGGAATGACGACGCGATGGGTGGCTGCTGCGATTAAAACGCAGTATGACATTGCAATGAATCCTGAGCAAGCAGCGAAATATTTGATTGATGCCAGTGGCGACTTCATTATGATTCGCCGGGGTGAGCACGAGTACTTACTTGAGAAGGAAAGCTTGGCGTGCGATTGTACATTCTCCAAGACGATGCAACTTCCGTGCCGACATGCAATGGTGTACAGGATCTCCTCAGGTAGCGCATTTGTGATCCCATTCGGTGCCATCGAGTCCAGGTATATACAGGTTTTAACCAGGTTTTGTCCATGTTTTCATGCGTTTAACTTGCACTGTTATCTAGGTGGTTTGGACAGAGTCGCCTGTTGACGGACAAACTCTCGGAGCCAGTGAACCCGTTCATGGCAAAGGTGTATACCAAGGATGCAACCACAACTGATGTAACAATGACAGAGCAAGAGAAATATAGGCGGGCTCAACAAACCTTCGGAAGGATAAGTGGCGAGCTGGCGCAATTTGGAGATGAAGACTTTGAATGTGCAATGGATCAATTAGACCTGTGGTGGCATAACCTTCGCCAAGGGCGGCTTGCTATGGTGGAAGTTGAAATGAGCGGGAATAAGTATTCCAGTCTCGATGACGGCGACGCTGTAACTTCACGTGGTTCGGGCCAGCGTAATAATGATGGCTCCATTCAGAACAAAGATGACAACGGGTTTGCTGATAATTCTCCCGCTGCTACCGCTATTTCCAGTCCCATACCAACTGAGCAAGAACAAATACCTGCACCACTACCAAAGATTCGTCTCAATGGCCACGCTCCCAAGGTTGGTCGCCCTCGGGTAAACCGACAAGAACAGCGCTTGAAGGCTCAAGCGGCTCTTAAAGATTATAACCATGGCATGAAACTGCGAGCGCTTTTGCGAGAAAAGGATGTCTGTGAAGTCTCTGCTACTCTGAAAAAGTTCGCCCGGGCCTTCGTGAGGTTGGATCCTTTATGGCGACCTTTCCTGTCAACGCAAAGGCCGTCCGTAAATCGTTAACTTGGCGAAGTGATGGTGACGATGAATTCGTACCGTGTCGAGTACAGTTCCTACTCCCAGAACCTACAGTTGATCGTGCATTGGACACTCTCACCCGTAATGCGAAAGATAACCAGATTGAGTTGGATAGTGAGGGGGACAAGAAAGCAGCAGTTCCGAACCTGTCATCTATATCGAGAAAGTTGGTACTTTTACGCGATCACAAGTGCAGGATATGAAGTGGCTGTGGAACTTACAGGATTTGTGCCGTAAAGGAGTGAAATGTTGCACATGGCTCAATGGAACTATTAAGAGACTTGGAGATGGCCTATCGAGGCCGAGCGGTGTCTTTGAAGAGATGGTAAGCAGTTGGCCATACGCTAGACTCCCCGGTTTTAGCTTCGATAACACATACTCTGATCTCTATCGCTTCAGCGACTCGACGTGGCTCAATGACAACGCGATGTGTGCATTTTCGGTATTCTTGGACCGCTATAACAATAATGTGACTATCACGTTACCGCCTCCGGCTGCGGTTGTGGCAGAGCGCGATTTACCGAAACCGCTCTTGCGCACGGTGCCCGGACTACCGACTGCGGAGGGGTACTCCGATATGCCGTGCGTGTGCTGAACTCTTTCTCACCTTGTGTACCCGTCGGCGGGCGGGTAGCGCTCTTCAGGTGGCTTGGAGATGAGTGGGTTGATGGTCACTTGAACCGACTTGGGCAGTCGCGGGACCTTGGGCAGCAGCGTGGATATGCTTCGCCTGCTGTCCGGGTTGGGGTGTCGTCCTCCGAGCGAGTCTTCGAGCTCGTGGTCGACGGGCCAGACGCTGTCTTGGGCCCTTCTTGTCCTTGTCCTTTCCTTTGCTTGGGCTCTTGCGAGCGTAACCGCTTCCGATAGCGGGATCTCAGGGGTGAGAGTGATCACCGGCCAAAATCTTCCGGGCCCTCTGCGACTTGACGGCGTGGGTGGGCCAATACCTTCCCGTGCCCGATGCCTCTTGTGCGTTCCAGGGGAAAATCAACTCTGTTTATTCTTTAGCATTCTTCTCTATCCACTACAGCTGTCTGCACTCCTCTACACTATCCTTACTTTGCCCTTGCTTAACGTCTTCAAAAGAGAGCACCCAAGATCTTGTCACCGCTCATTGGGTATTACGGTATTACTCAGCTCCGCCGTCCTTCAACTTGCTTGCGCATCACTCCTTCGCCGGGCTTCCTTTGCACAACATCCACTCGATCGTAGAGTGCCACCAGAGAGTGATTGCATACCCACATAACTGCACATGACCGATGCACAGTGATCACCGGAAGTGATCGTGATCGCGTGTCGAAATGATCGCACCTGATCAACCGAAAGTGACCGTGTACCGAAATGATTGCTCGTGATCGACCACCAATGACCGACTAAAGTGACCAACCCAAAACTGATCGCGGTCGGTCGGTCGGGAGTTCTCCGAATGTTCTCTGTGTGTCTCACCCATCCCTCACCATCATCCAACAATCGCGGTCTCTTCCCATCAATCCGCAACAAGCTTCACCACACGGTCAATGAGAAGGCTGTGATTACTGGCGATACTCTGGACAAGATTCGTGTTGCTTGTACAAAGCACCGCTTCGTACTGTTGCCTATCAATCTGAGCAATGCACACTGGTGTTGCCTGGTGGTGGACAGCACATCGAAAACTGTGCACCTGTACGACAGCAAGGCTGTCAATAGCAAGCCAAGGGTTTTGAAGAGGGCGGCAAAACTAATTTGCTCCACATTGGGCAACGAATACGCTGAGCTTAACATTGAAGAGCCGTAACAGAAGGACAATGACAGCTGCGGAGTGTTCGTCTGCCTTTACTTTTGGAACTGCGTGTCATCTGAAGCTCCCTGCGACGTGTCACCGTTGGGAATTTCAAAGCTGCGCTGGACGATGCTGGACACGGTGTTGAAGACGATCAACAAGTAGCTAGCGTTCTACGAGCTGTGAGGAAGACTGTCAGAATTAAGGCTTTCGACAATACCTGAACAAAAACTGGCCAATACCTGGAACTTGTGCTGTCCTTGATATCGTTGCAGCAACAGGTATCGCCCAGGTATGCAATCTGGGCAATACCTATAGAAGCCACTGCGGTTTTGATTGGACGGATGCAGCTTCGACAGAGCTCGATGCTTGTCATTTCTACTTTTGCAAAGTAGCGCACATATGAATTTCTTAGGTAACTCGGCGCGAAATGCCTGTGTAATAATCGGACGGATAATTTTCCATCATATTTCGCCTGTTTTATGGAATTTTTGTGTACCTGTTTAAAACCTGGGCAGTTACCTGGAAGATACCTGCATCTGATGACAACGACAAATCTGGGAAACCTGGACGCGAAGGCCTGCCTAAAATGTATCCATGTAACAAAATGCTACTCGTTGAGGAACTTGCTTGCTACTCCCCGTCCCGCTGCAAAAGAACATGGATGTTTACGATCGACTGGGGCTGCATACAGCGGTGGAGAGAGACGAGTTCTATCTGGGTCTGTGGCAGAGACACTATGGCGAGGGCGTCCGGCAAGTGAATCTAATCGAGCAATACGGCATCAAGCGCAACACGATGAACGCGCGGTTCAAAAGATCTGGCGGACCGTTGCCGACCGCCACCAAGCTGGCGATACGATCCACGTGCTGGCAGCGGCGTTCGGCGTCTCCGAGGCACTCTTGAAAGCGAGATTGGGCAAAAGCGCAGCAGCGGCAACCGCTACGACGGACGGCAGCCAGTCTGGCACGGAGCCGACAAGCAGAGACGTAACTAAACGTACAACCGTACACTGCAGAGAGAGTAGCGGCGATGGAGACGAGCCCATTCCCAAGCGTATTCGGGTGGCTGCAGATAAATGTGCTCAAGTTGTTACTGATGTGGAGAGCAGTAACAGCACTCATGTCATCAAGAGCGAGCAGGTTACGTCGCAAGATGGATGTTCTACCAGCCTAGCAGAGACTAGTGAAAGCCAACTGAATGAGCCGAATGCGCTGGAAGTGGTTCAAGATAACAAGACCCAAAATGAAGGCTTTGGGGAAGAAGGCGGGGAGTATATAAGGAAACCTTCCAAACGAGTGATGGCTTGGGGGACTTTCGTGCCGCTCTGAAGGAACAGCTGAGCTCGATATGCGAATCGCTAGCTGAACGTTCGGAAGGGTGGACAGATAAAGAGCGATATGATGCGTTAAAGGAAGTTCGCGAAATTGAAATGCTCCAGCGTCCCGAAGAAGATTTTTCCTCTGAGGTATATGCTGCATTGATAGCGTTGAGAGTTTCTGTTACTAAACTTTTGTGATAATGATTTTTGCAGCGGCAATTCCAAAAATCCAGACGTGAGTTAAAAGCGCAACTAGAGCAGGCAAAAGAGGAAGCAGAAAAGTTTATCAGCGAGACTTTGAGGCAATCACGGGGATTCAGCATATCGAGTTGCTGTCTAGTCTTTTCGACGGTATTTTGGATAATGCTCTGGTTTCTGAGCGTACGCACAACGAACATAAGGCCAATCGACAGAAACTGCAAGACGCGGTTGCGCAAAAGCTCGCTGGAATAACAGCATCAGTCGAAAAATCCATGTTGACAAAGAACACGTTTGTTCAAATACTCGAGCTGCTAGACCGCGTCGGCGATGAAGGCAGCAGCTACAGCAAGAAATTCCAGCAGGAACTTGTCAAGTACTCGAACAAGAAGGCGATCTATACTCATTTGCAAGAACTTCTCGTTTTCATGTCCGCGCAGTATGTTGAACAAGACGAGGTACGCCTCATACAGGCTTGTAGAACCATAATTGGATGGGCTTATTTCTTTCTTCGTGCTGTTTTGGAGAAGAAAGCTGCAATTGAATACGATCAAGTGCGCTCCGATAGTGAGCGCGACACCGAGCAATTGATCAGCGAATATTTGCCGTCGCTGATGAGCGTGCTGTCGGCTTTCTTGCAGCAGAAATCCTGTTTGTTGGCCAAGTCTGCTCAGCAACTAACGGACCTGGAGCAAGTCATGGCAGACGATCGCAAATTTGGAGACAAAGCTTTGGAAATGCGTCTATCGGATTACGTCGGGGAGCTACGTCGAGTTTACAACGAACAACAGGACCAGGTTCTGACAGTATTGGAAAGGCAGCAATGCCTGTGGTATTCGCGGCGCAACGTGCTATCTACCGGCGTATGGCAGTTTGTCTCAAGCCAGTTTGCGGAACTAAGCAAACGCTGTCCAGAAACTTCGTGCACGGTAACGTTGCGCTGGCGGCTAGCAATGTTGGTGTTTGTCTAATTGATGACATTTCTGTCGTTGTAGGACCTGCCACTCTTTTATAAGGAGTTGGCCACCAATGAAGCACGGGACAAGGAGACGGAGGAACAATCAGCATTGGAATCGAAGGCATGGTACAAGTTTTGGCAGGCGTGAACAAGCGAACGGATATGAGTATGAAAAACATGGATTATTGAGCTTAACACGGAGTGGATTGCTGTCATTCTTGAGCCACAAAGAATTATCTTTTAAGACGGCACATGAAACACCGAGCTGGAGACGATGCGCTGACGACAAATTGGGCATGAGGGTCGCGGCAGTCGCTGCACACATGTCGAGCAGTAAATGTGTCCACACGGAATCAGGACACGGTCGACTTGATTCTCGAGGCAAACAGCACACACTAGCGAGTCCTGCACCTCCTTCTTTTCGCGCAGGACCGAGTCGATCTGTGCCGTTGCTGCACGCCGACCATCTTCCGCTAGCTCTAAGCGGCGCTGCAGTCGCAAGTTTTCAGCGAGTAAATCCTCAACACTAGTGTCTAACGATACATTCAGGCGAGATAGCAGATCGTTAACAGCTGCCAACACGTTGGCGGAGGAGACCACGGGGGATGTCGCCATGGCAGTTGCAGTCTCAGAAACGCCCTCAGCGTCTTCTTCTGCGTCGGGTTTGATCGCAACCACTGAGGACGGGAGCGATGTCATATCTGTGCGCGTAGCTGCAACGTTTGAAGCGCCTTGCTCACGACGACTGCTGCAGGTACTTCCAGCACGAGAAGACCGAAAGAAGTACAGCTGGGTCGCCATCAGCCATAGAGAGGAAGTGCTCGACACTTTCACTTCGTAGTGACTCACGCCTGCAACATTGCTGGGCTGTTCCGCAAGATCTTACCATAGCACAACTTCCCACTTGCATCTTGGACAGCTACAAATTCGCCAGGAAGACAAGAACGCAACGGGGCAAGCTCTACATTTGCCTGATCTGCATCAGACAAAGGCTCGCCAAGTTGCCCGCGTAACTTCTCGACAATGAGGACCGAGTCTTCGTAAATATCAAGAAGTTCGAGTACCTCTGGGATTTCAATTCGTCGCTCATCAAAAGGGACTCGAGCACTGAGCCATCTTGCATCACACCGCCAAGAAGCTGATTAATGCATCTTGCCACGAGCTGACTTGCACGCATGGCTGTCCCTGAGCGTGCATCCAGTGTATTCTTCGCGAGGTAGAACTTCCCCTGCGATGGATCCAAGAAGGAAAGCGTAGCTTGGCTAGCCGTCTTGGTCACATCAAGCATACGCGTTGGAAAACCAACTCTGGCTATAAAGCGCGTGTGCAGTTCCGCCACGCATTTCACCTCAAACGTCGCGAGGTTCACGATGCGCTGGTTCAGATCCTCAAAGTCCGGCTTGAAACCAAACGGGTCATACGACATGGCCTTCTGCTGTTGCGCTGTAATCACTTTGCGCAAAGCGTCAGCAAATTGCATCGATCCTAGAACTCTGTTTAAATGCGCTACATCATCGCTTGCCGCGACTTCAGTCAGATCCGTATCGCCGCTCAATTCTTCGTTCACAACACTGCTAATACCTGGAACACCAAGAACCTGACAGCATCGCGTACTAATTCGAGGGTGGACCATGTGCAGTTCTGTGAGGTTAATACGCGCAGATAGCGCCGCAGAATCGTTATACGCCATCACGAGCATCGATTGCATCACCGCAGACGACGAAGGAACGAAGATGCTCTTCTTCTCGTCGAATGTCAAGCGGTGATTCGACTCTCCCAACGAGGCAGCAAGGAGTTCGATCGCTCGAGCCGCAGCAATCAGCTCGTTTAGGTTTAGAGCTTGGCCACGACATTCGTCATTCAAATCACGTAGCAAACGCAGATAGTCACGAACCTCTGGAGTATCCTTTGACCCCATATGACGAAAGAGCGAGTCATACGCGCCGAATACGCGCGGTACCTCGAACATGAGCGGCGCCAGACTTTCACCAAGATGGAAAAAGAGACGAGAACCTTTCACCAGTGTGGAACCCACCGGGATGACTGCGGCATTGCGAAGAATTTGCTGTTTTTCCCGTCCTAATCCATCCCAATGTTCCTGCAAAAACTTGAATATCGTTTGGAATACCTCCGCCATCGGCAAGAAAAACTGCCAGTCCAACGATCGAGAAGATAGCGCGCGATTGTTATTGGTGATGGCTAACAGGTGAGTCATTACGTAGTGTTCCGGTGGTGGCGATCGAATCCCCAGCCGGCTCCAGAGTACTCGGGGCGGTAGTGCAGCATTAGCCAGAATAGGCATTGTCGTATACACTAGCGCTTGATCGTCCGGCGTAGCACACTCCCTGTACTTCCGGATGACAGTACGCGATGAGAAATGACCTGATTGTTTTGCGGCTGCTTCCGTTGACACGTTATTGGACTCATATACGATTGCTGGAACGAACGCCAACACTGATACCCGCTCAAAAACGATCGTGATCGGTCGAACTTGTCAAAATGCTGAACAAAATATTGGTGCAGTGTGGTCACGAGATGCTCGTCTTTAGAGGTTAGCGAGTGCTTACTAGAGCACAACCCATCGATACGCTGCGCGCACTCCACGAAAATATCAACGGTCACCTCCGTCCGCAATCCGATCTCGCCCATTAAATCTAACCACTGGGAGGTACGGAAGCGCTGCGCCGGGAATTGTCCACGTACACTGTCGTAGATAGTGGCAAGCACATTGTTCCGGGGTCACAGAAGACTCCAGCTGGGTGATAACTTATACTCTGATTGGTCTCGTCATCATCCTCGCAGAATAGAGGCGCACTTCGCAAAAGTGCAACCAACTCAGCATTGCCACGCAATGACTGCCACTTCTGCAAGAGGATCTCTAAGAGTTGATTGCGTTGCGATTCCAGCAATTCGCTGTACATTGGAATCGCAAATATCAAAAGCTTGCTGTCACTCATCTCTTCCACGCCCAACTCCTTGTAAAATGAATTTAAGCGAGGGTTACTCTTGAGAAACCGATGTTGGGCACTAGGTGGAACTGGTATGTTGGTTAAATCGAGATCCGGAGGGATCAAGAAGAAATCCTGGTCGCCATGAATGGCGCTGGCAACGTTACAGACGTTCATATAAATGGGCAGTTGCTTCAGTTTTCCAATTGAGCTCGGGTGTATCCCCGTACATATCGCCACTGTGAGAAAAGAACTCGGCAAGTAGCAAAGCGTTAGCCTCAGTTAGCTCGTTCCAGCCCAAATTATTCTGGTTTGAAGCAAAGATCCCATCCAGAACAGTCATTGAGAGATCTGGGCTTCGGGGTACAACGTCGCGTTCTTGACCCGCCAGATACGCAAGCTCCACCATCGCAACGTCAAGACCAGATAGAACGTTATGCAGTGTTTCGCGGGAGCAAAATTCAGGTGCCTCACTTTCCACACTTTCCCCTTGGAATGCATCAGTTAGCACCACTTCATCGCCGTTTTCGCCGTCGTCGCTTGTATCAACCACTTCAGAACCTGACGACATTAAGTTATGTGCGTCAAAATTTACATCACCAAAACTCGCCGGAAACCCTCCGTCCGATATGTTATCTTCACTGGGCGCAAAGGACATGTCGTCGGCGTTCGATACATTCAGCGATACATCCTCTACTTCAACTGTGAAAGTCGAATCTCAGCACGATTTGGTTTTTCATCAGCCATTTCGTCATACTCACCACCTTCACTTTGTTCCTCGTCCGAGCTGCTGCTGTCGTCCAGTTCTGCGTCGTTTTGATACTTCACTGCGCTTAGCTCCATTAAGTGCTTTCGCTCTACCTCCAAGTCTGTCATTTTCTGTTCATTTTGTGTAATTGAAGCGTGAAACATATCGGCGACCTGTGCTGCAATATCAGGGTTCGCTGATTCACTCCATACACAAAGCGCTATGTCGCGCTTCCCATGAAGCAAGTTTTGACCCTTTAACGGGGATCAGTGGCCATGACGCGAAGTATCCTAGCGAGCGACGCTCGAACGACACTTCCTGCCAAAATCGGTAGAGCCACAGTTGGTCAACATGAGATGGAGAAGCAGGATCCCAGTCTACGATGGTTTGTTTTCCAAGATGACGGCAACACGCGCTCAATATTATCGCTCAATATCTTGATGGAGAATGCGATCAATCCAAAAACGTTGAGGAACCGAGATTCCGCGAAATACTTGTACAGCCACTGGTGGGCAGCTACAGACACAAACAAATGGCTTAGTGGTCGCAGCAGTTCCACCTGGTTGAATGAAGCAACAACGTAAGCAGTTCGCCTCTGATTGACGCGTAGAACACCAATGCTTCCATCTTCCAGGGGAGCAAAGGCAGCCCATGAAATTCTAACCAAATAGGATCCGTTTCGCTTGGCAATGGAGACGGCAAGTCGCTCAAACAATATTCCAGAAGTGACAAACAAACGTCCGGATGGATTTCAGCGCTGCCCGTGCTTCGTAGAAAGCGCCGCATAACTTTCGGTGTGACGGCGAAAAAGCGTGACGGCAATAGGCGTGAACAATCGTTAAGAATTCTTGTCGGGATATTGAACGCAGGGAAACTAAGCTGGGCAAATGATGCCACCTGCACACAAAAATAAAAAGATTAGTTTACAAAGTACTGGCAATCGCTTCAGCATGTTCGTACCTGAATGTTCATACCAGCAAAATCAAGCTGGTATCCACTATTTAACGACCGGAAAGTACCATCAGTACACAAAAACAGCTCCGCGCACCAAGTGTGCGGTACGCGTGGGTCTGGACGAGAGCACCAAGCTCTTTATCGCCACCCTACATGAATATCCGTTAACTCATCTGTAAAGTATGATACAGCCGTTTTACTGCTCTTCTTACCTTATGTAGTGTTGGCCAAATATTGTACAGCGCTCTTGGGGAGGAACTTTCATAGCTCCGCTTTGCAAGCGCGAGAAGTTTAGCGTAAGCATCTGCGACGCCATCTTCCAAAAGGATGCGATTCCAGCCAGCAGCAACCTGTTGCTCACTGCCCCTTGCACGACCAAAATCAACTTCGCCTTGGTTTCCCGATACCGCCAGCGTGAGTCTTTTATCTTTGATGGTTTTCTTGAAACAGCCATTAATGTGAACAGGAAGACCAGCCTGTTGGTGCGTGTCTACAATTTTGAAGACGCGACCTCGTAGTCTTGGCGCTGGATTACCATCTCGAAAGAGATGGCACGCCACACTGACGTATGGTGTCGAGTGAAGCATTTCATGCACAGCAGTGCAAGCTAAATCTCGACTTCTTCCCATCCCAATGTTGTCTGCTAGCAACCAGGTATCTTTGTACTGCCGATTTTCTATCTCGAGAACGACAGTGAACTCCATTTGATGCTCAGGGGTTACTGGAGTTTTGAAAAAGCTCCGCAGTGAAAACTTCTTTTTCCACTCCTGGTTTTGCTGTGTCATGTTGCGTTTTCGTAGAGTACGCTCGGGCGTGTTTAATGTCGCTTCACCATGGCAGTGTGAGGCAAACTCAGATTCCTTTCCAACACTCCAAATCGATATTCGGTACACAGATTCGGTGAATATCAATGTCTGGTATAACTGGGATTTGATGAACGCAGCCAGCTTGTCTGCATTTTTCCCGTCAAGCACAAAGGACGAAATAGACGACCCTGCCTTTCGCCATGGGAATCGAATCAAGGTACTTTGCGTGCCTCGAGATACGTTACTTGGGCATGAAGGGAGAGCAGTAAACGGCAGGAGCTGGTCTGGATACCGAACAAAGGCTTGACTCAATACTTCATATCGCCTACCGATACTTTTCCCTTTGTCTGCTCCTGTGGTAGCACCCACAGATGAAGCTAAATAGCACCCTGTCGGGTCTAAAACATAAAAACCGTCTCCGCTCAGAATTTGCATGCAGTCTGCCACCGCAAAGCCGCACAAGAGGCCAGAGCGTGACGTCTCCCCACGGAACAAGTTATTGATGTCAGTCTCGCTCAACACCACGTTGTGAATGTGTATACAAATTGCTTCATCTTGAAGCGGTTGTAGAGATGGTTGAATCACTCTCTGTGAGGGTGATGTCGGTAGTCCAAAAGAACTCCACCTGGCTTCCACCAAAACGCTCGGCAGCCAGTATTGTTTCCCAGAGCATTGCATGGCACCATTCAGACTGCGGAGGCACAATGCGTTGTAAAGCGTTCGGCGGAGGGCATACAACGCGCTGACTTGTTACGGACGACTGAGCTAGCTTCGAATGTAATGAAGCAGCCCCTAGGATAGCGGCCACTTTCTTTGGTACTTTTTCGATATAAAAGCCACCCCTCGTCTAACTTCTCTCGATTCGTTCCACTCCATATCATCAAACGTCAGCTGGACGGCGCGGACAAGGCGGTTCCTGTGGTCAAGCAAAACCATGTCTTGAGAAACAAAGGACTCCATCACAGACTCTAAAGCAGATAGGTCTCCACCAATAATCTCGTAAATCTTCAAACATGCGTCGACTTGCTTCTCACTCAAGACAACGTTGTGTGGTAGTCTCATTGTAGCCTCTAAGTAATCCTCGATCGCAAAAGTATCCTTGAGACCAAACGAGGAAAGAAGCGACTGCGAAATAATATGGCCACTGGGACAAGAATACAAAAGCGGCTCGAGGACGGCGTCGGACTCTGTCGCTATTTGGCACGGGTACACAAAACACTTGCCCGTCCAAATCCACTGACTGTTCTCCAGTTTGCGATAAATGGTAGACGTCTTCCAACCTTCTTCATCCGACAAGCGAGACATCTCAAGTTGTTCGTACATCAAGTGCACTTCAGCTAAGGGGAAACGCCATGGTTGGGAAGAGGATGAATGTGAGGCAACCTCTCCTTCGGCAGGAATTTTTCCACGGTATTCTTCCCAGCGGGACCCGATTGCCTCCAGTTGCTTTGCAACCACGAAAGTATCAACTTGCTCTTTCCACCCAAATGCTGTAAGAAGCGCTTCCGACACCAATTCGCCATCAAGTATATCCGTGGAAAACGAACAGAACCACTACGTTAACAAAACATGTCAGTATCTAAACAACGATGGATGCAGTCATAGATATTTTCGTACCGCATCTTTTGTGGCCGCATACTAGCAGCACAAGATAGTTGCGGCCGACTTGTATCTGTTGCCGAATATTTCCAAGGCATTGCTGGATCCAGGGGCCCCGGCGAACTGGGAGCCAGTAAACAGTTCTCAAGTCAGCCACGATGTTCTGGGTTTCTCGTAAGGTTTGGACCCTATTTTCTTGTTCTGCTGCGGTATCATTGGGTTTGTATCATCCACCATCGTATCGAAGTACTTATTGACAATGATCAGCAGGCTGTGTGCTTTCGTACACGCTTGATTCACAGAGTCTGCGTCACCTTCTTGATATATTGCTTCGATAGATCGTGCACTCTCCAGCACGGCATGGCACGATAAACCAGTTCGAAGA
>JAAVTG010000527.1:0-31855 GCA_011947345.1 Phytophthora quininea
TGGTAAGCAGTTGGCCATACGCTAGACTCCCCGGTTTTAGCTTCGATAACACATACTCTGATCTCTATCGCTTCAGCGACTCGACGTGGCTCAATGACAACGCGATGTGTGCATTTTCGGTATTCTTGGACCGCTATAACAATAATGTGACTATCACGTTACCGCCTCCGGCTGCGGTTGTGGCAGAGCGCGATTTACCGAAACCGCTCTTGCGCACGGTGCCCGGACTACCGACTGCGGAGGGGGTACTCCGATATGCCGTGCGTGTGCTGAACTCTTTCTCACCTTGTGTACCCGTCGGCGGGCGGGTAGCGCTCTTCAGGTGGCTTGGAGATGAGTGGGTTGATGGTCACTTGAACCGACTTGGGCAGTCGCGGGACCTTGGGCAGCAGCGTGGATATGCTTCGCCTGCTGTCCGGGTTGGGGTGTCGTCCTCCGAGCGAGTCTTCGAGCTCGTGGTCGACGGGCCAGACGCTGTCTTGGGCCCTTCTTGTCCTTGTCCTTTCCTTGGGCTCTTGCGAGCGTAACCGCTTCCGATAGCGGGATCTCAGGGGTGAGTGATCACCGGCCAAAATCTTCCGGGCCCTCTGCGACTTGACGGCGTGGGTGGGCCAATACCTTCCCGTGCCCGATGCCTCTTGTGCGTTCCAGGGGAAAATCAACTCTGTTTATTCTTTAGCATTCTTCTCTATCCACTACAGCTGTCTGCACTCCTCTACACTATCCTTACTTTGCCCTTGCTTAACGTCTTCAAAAGAGAGCACCCAAGATCTTGTCACCGCTCATTGGGTATTACGGTACTCAGCTCCGCCGTCCTTCAACTTGCTTGCGCATCACTCCTTCGCCGGGCTTCCTTTGCACAACATCCACTCGATCGTAGAGTGCCACCAGAGAGTGATTGCATACCCACATAACTGCACATGACCGATGCACAGTGATCACCGGAAGTGATCGTGATCGCGTGTCGAAATGATCGCACCTGATCAACCGAAAGTGACCGTGTACCGAAATGATTGCTCGTGATCGACCACCAATGACCGACTAAAGTGACCAACCCAAAACTGATCGCGGTCGGTCGGTCGGGAGTTCTCCGAATGTTCTCTGTGTGTCTCACCCATCCCTCACCATCATCCAACAATCGCGGTCTCTTCCCATCAATCCGCAACAAGCTTCACCACACGGTCAATGAGAAGGCTGTGATTACTGGCGATACTCTGGACAAGATTCGTGTTGCTTGTACAAAGCACCGCTTCGTACTGTTGCCTATCAATCTGAGCAATGCACACTGGTGTTGCCTGGTGGTGGACAGCACATCGAAAACTGTGCACCTGTACGACAGCAAGGCTGTCAATAGCAAGCCAAGGGTTTTGAAGAGGGCGGCAAAACTAATTTGCTCCACATTGGGCAACGAATACGCTGAGCTTAACATTGAAGAGCCGTAACAGAAGGACAATGACAGCTGCGGAGTGTTCGTCTGCCTTTACTTTTGGAACTGCGTGTCATCTGAAGCTCCTGCGACGTGTCACCGTTGGGAATTTCAAAGCTGCGCTGGACGATGCTGGACACGGTGTTGAAGACGATCAACAAGTAGCTAGCGTTCTACGAGCTGTGAGGAAGACTGTCAGAATTAAGGCTTTCGACAATACCTGAACAAAAACTGGCCAATACCTGGAACTTGTGCTGTCCTTGATATCGTTGCAGCAACAGGTATCGCCCAGGTATGCAATCTGGGCAATACCTATAGAAGCCACTGCGGTTTTGATTGGACGGATGCAGCTTCGACAGAGCTCGATGCTTGTCATTTCTACTTTTGCAAAGTAGCGCACATATGAATTTCTTAGGTAACTCGGCGCGAAATGCCTGTGTAATAATCGGACGGATAATTTTCCATCATATTTCGCCTGTTTTATGGAATTTTTGTGTACCTGTTTAAAACCTGGGCAGTTACCTGGAAGATACCTGCATCTGATGACAACGACAAATCTGGGAAACCTGGACGCGAAGGCCTGCCTAAAATGTATCCATGTAACAAAATGCTACTCGTTGAGGAACTTGCTTGCTACTCCCCGTCCCGCTGCAAAAGAACATGGATGTTTACGATCGACTGGGGCTGCATACAGCGGTGGAGAGAGACGAGTTCTATCTGGGTCTGTGGCAGAGACACTATGGCGAGGGCGTCCGGCAAGTGAATCTAATCGAGCAATACGGCATCAAGCGCAACACGATGAACGCGCGGTTCAAAAGATCTGGCGGACCGTTGCCGACCGCCACCAAGCTGGCGATACGATCCACGTGCTGGCAGCGGCGTTCGGCGTCTCCGAGGCACTCTTGAAAGCGAGATTGGGCAAAAGCGCAGCAGCGGCAACCGCTACGACGGACGGCAGCCAGTCTGGCACGGAGCCGACAAGCAGAGACGTAACTAAACGTACAACCGTACACTGCAGAGAGAGTAGCGGCGATGGAGACGAGCCCATTCCCAAGCGTATTCGGGTGGCTGCAGATAAATGTGCTCAAGTTGTTACTGATGTGGAGAGCAGTAACAGCACTCATGTCATCAAGAGCGAGCAGGTTACGTCGCAAGATGGATGTTCTACCAGCCTAGCAGAGACTAGTGAAAGCCAACTGAATGAGCCGAATGCGCTGGAAGTGGTTCAAGATAACAAGACCCAAAATGAAGGCTTTGGGGAAGAAGGCGGGGGAGTATATAAGGAAACCTTCCAAACGAGTGATGGCTTGGGGGACTTTCGTGCCGCTCTGAAGGAACAGCTGAGCTCGATATGCGAATCGCTAGCTGAACGTTCGGAAGGGTGGACAGATAAAGAGCGATATGATGCGTTAAAGGAAGTTCGCGAAATTGAAATGCTCCAGCGTCCCGAAGAAGATTTTTCCTCTGAGGTATATGCTGCATTGATAGCGTTGAGAGTTTCTGTTACTAAACTTTTGTGATAATGATTTTGCAGCGGCAATTCCAAAATCCAGACGTGAGTTAAAAGCGCAACTAGAGCAGGCAAAAGAGGAAGCAGAAAAGTTTATCAGCGAGACTTTGAGGCAATCACGGGGATTCAGCATATCGAGTTGCTGTCTAGTCTTTTCGACGGTATTTTGGATAATGCTCTGGTTTCTGAGCGTACGCACAACGAACATAAGGCCAATCGACAGAAACTGCAAGACGCGGTTGCGCAAAAGCTCGCTGGAATAACAGCATCAGTCGAAAAATCCATGTTGACAAAGAACACGTTTGTTCAAATACTCGAGCTGCTAGACCGCGTCGGCGATGAAGGCAGCAGCTACAGCAAGAAATTCCAGCAGGAACTTGTCAAGTACTCGAACAAGAAGGCGATCTATACTCATTTGCAAGAACTTCTCGTTTTCATGTCCGCGCAGTATGTTGAACAAGACGAGGTACGCTTCATACAGGCTTGTAGAACCATAATTGGATGGGCTTATTTCTTTCTTCGTGCTGTTTTGGAGAAGAAAGCTGCAATTGAATACGATCAAGTGCGCTCCGATAGTGAGCGCGACACCGAGCAATTGATCAGCGAATATTTGCCGTCGCTGATGAGCGTGGTGTCCGCTTTCTTGCAGCAGAAATCCTGTTTGTTGGCCAAGTCTGCTCAGCAACTAACGGACCTGGAGCAAGTCATGGCAGACGATCGCAAATTTGGAGATAAAGCTTTGGAAATGCGTCTATCGGATTATGTCGAGGAGCTACGTCGAGTTTACAACGAACAACAGGACCAGGTTCTGACACTATTGGAAAAGCAGCAATGCCTGTGGTATTCGCGGCGCAACGTGCTATCTACCGGCGTATGGCAGTTTGTCTCGAGCCAGTTTGCGGAATTAAGCAAACGCTGTCCAGAAACTTCGTGCACGGTAACGTTGGGCTGGCGGCTAGCAATGTTGATGTTTGTCTAATTGATGACATTTCTGTCGTTGCAGGACCTGCCACTCATTTATAAGGAGTTGGCCACCAACGAAGCACAGGAGAAGGAGGAACAATCAACATTGGAACCGAAGGCATGGTACAAGTTTTGGCAGGCGTGAACAAGCGAACGGATATGAGTATGAAAAACATGGACTATTGAGCTTAACACGGAGTGGATTGCTGTCATTCTTGAGCCACAAAGAATTATCTTTTAAGACGGCACATGAAACACCGAGCTGGAGACGATGCGCTGACGACAAATTGGGCACGAGGGTCGCGGCAGTCGCTGCACACACGTCGAGCAGTAAATGTGCCCACACGGAATCAGGACACGGTCAACTTGATTCTCGAGGCAAACAGCACACACTAGCGAGTCCTGCACCTCCTTCTTTTCGCGCAGGACCGAGTCGATCTGTGCCGTTGCTGCACGCCGACCATCTTCCGCTAGTTCTAAGCGGCGCTGCAGTCGCAAGTTTTCAGCGAGTAAATCCTCAACACTAGTGTCTAACGATACATTCAGGCGAGATAGCAGATCGTTAACAGCTGCCAACACGTTGGCGGAGGAGACCACGGGGGATGTCGCCATGGCAGTTGCAGTGTCAGAAACGCCCTCAGTGTCCTCTTCTGCGTCGGGTTTGATCGCAACCACTGAGGACGGGAGCGATGTCATATCTGTGCGCGTAGCTGCAACGTGTGAAGCGCCTTGTTCACGACGACTGCTGCTGGTACTTCCAGCACGAAAAGACCGAAAGAAGTACAGCTGGGTCGCCATCAGCCATAGAGAGGAAGTGCTCGACACTTTCACTTCGTAGTGACTCACGCCTGCAACATTGCTGGGCTGTTCTCGCAAGATCTTACCATAGCACAACTTTCCACTCGCATCTTGGACAGCTACAAATTCGCCAGGAAGACAAGAACGCAACGGGGCAAGCTCTACATTTGCCTGGTCTGCATCAGACAAAGGCTCGCCAAGTTGCCCGCGTAACTTCTCGACAATGAGGACCGAGTCTTCGTAAATATCAGAAGTTCGAGTACCTCTGGGATTTCCGATTCGTCGCTCATCAAAAGGGACTCGAGCACTGAGCCATCCTGCATCACACCGCCAAGAAGCTGATTGATGCATCTCGCCACGAGCTGACTTGCACGCATGGCTGTCCCTGAGCGTGCATCCAGTGTATTCTTCGCGAGGTAGACCTTCCCCTGCGATGGATCCAAGAAGGAAAGCGTAGCTTGGCGAGCCGTCTTGGTCACATCAAGCATACGCGTTGGAAAACCAACTCTGGCAATAAAGCGCGTGTGCAGCTCCGCCACGCATTTCACCTCAAACGTCGCGAGGTTCACGATGCGCTGGTTCAGATCCTCAAAGTCCGGCTTGAAACCAAACGGGTCATACGACATGGCCTTCTGCTGTTGCGCTGTAATCACTTTGCGCAAAGCGTCAGCAAATTGCATCGATCCTAGAACTCTGTTTAAATGCGCTACATCATCGCTTGCCGCGACTTCAGTCAGATCCGTATCGCCGCTCAATTCTTCGTTCACAACACTGCTAATACCTGGAACACCAAGAACCTGACAGCATCGCGTACTAATTCGAGGGTGGACCATGTGCAGTTCTGTGAGGTTAATACGCGCAGATAGCGCCGCAGAATCGTTATACGCCATCACGAGCATCGATTGCATCACCGCAGACGACGAAGGAACGAAGATGCTCTTCTTCTCGTCGAATGTCAAGCGGTGATTCGACTCTCCCAACGAGGCAGCAAGGAGTTCGATCGCTCGAGCCGCAGCAATCAGCTCGTTTAGGTTTAGAGCTTGGCCACGACATTCATCATTCAAATCACGTAGCAAACGCAGATAGTCACGAACCTCTGGAGTATCCTTTGACCCCATATGACGAAAGAGCGAGTCATACGCGCCGAATACGCGCGGTACCTCGAACATGAGCGGCGCCAGACTTTCACCAAGATGGAAAAAGAGACGAGAACCTTTCACCAGTGTGGAACCCACCGGGATGACTGCGGCATTGCGAAGAATTTGCTGTTTTTCCCGTCCTAATCCATCCCAATGTTCCTGCAAAACTTGAATATCGTTTGGAATACCTCCGTCATCGGCAAGAAAAACTGCCAGTCCAACGATCGAGAAGATAGCGCACGATTGTTATTGGTGATGGCTAACAGGTGAGTCATTACGTGGTGTTCCGGTGGTGGCGATCGAATCCCCAACCGGCTCCAGAGTACTCGGGGCGGTAGTGCAGCATTAGCCAGAATAGGCATTGTCGTATACACTAGCGCTTGATCGTCCGGCGTAGCACACTCCCTGTACTTCCGGACGACGGTACGCGATGAGAAATGACCTGATTGTTTTGCGGCTACTTCTGTTGACACGTTATTGGACTCATACACGATTGCTGGAACGAATGCCAACACTGATACCCGCTCAAAAACGATCGTGATCGGTCGAACTTGTCGAAATGCTGAACAAAATATTGGTGCAGTGTGGTCACGAGATGCTCGTCTTTAGAGGTTAGCGAGTGCTTACTAGAGCACAACCCATCGATACGCTGCGCGCACTCCACGAAAATATCAACGGTCACCTCCGTTCGCAATCCGATCTCGCCCATTAAATCTAACCACTGGGAGGTACGGAAGCGCTGAGCCGGGAATTGTCCACGTACACCGTCGTAGATAGTGGCAAGCACACTGTTCCGGGGTCACAGAAGACTCCAGCTGGGTGATAACTTATACTCTGGTTGGTTTCGTCATCATCCTCGCAGAATAGAGGCGCACTTCGTAAAAGTGCAACCAATTCAGCATTGCCACGCAATGACTGCCATTTCTGCAAGAGGATCTCTAAGAGTTGATTGCGTTGCGATTCCAGCAATTCACTGTACATTGGAATCGCAAATATCAAAAGCTTGCTGTCACTCATCTCTTCCACGCCCAACTCCTTGTAAAATGAATTTAAGCGAGGGTTACTCTTGAGAAACCGATGTTGGGCACTAGGTGGAACTGGTATGTTGGTTAAATCGAGATCTGGAGGGATCAAGAAGAAATCCTGGTCGCCATGAATGGCGCTGGCAACGTTGCAGACGTTCATATAAATGGGCAGCTGCTTCAGCTTTTCCAACTGAGCTCGGGTGTATCCCCGTACATATCGCCACTGTGAGAAAAGAACTCGGCAAGTAGCAAAGCGTTAGCCTCAGTTAGCTCATTCCAGCGCAAATTATTCTGGTTTGAAGCAAAGATCCCATCCAGAACGGTCATTGAGAGGTCTGGGCTTCGGGGTACAACGTCGCGTTCTTGACCCGCCAGATACGCAAGCTCCACCATCGCAACGTCAAGACCGGATAGAACGTTATGCAGTGTTTCACGGGAGCAAAATTCAGGTGCCTCACTTTCCGCACTTTCCCCTTGAAACGCATCAGTTAGCACCACTTCATCGCCGTTTTCGCCGTCGTCGCTAGTATCAACCACTTCAGAACCTGACGACATTAAGTTATGTTCGTCAAAGTTTGTATCACCAAAACTCGCCGGAAACCCTCCATCCGATATGTTATCTTCACTGGGCGCAAAGGACATGTCGTCGGCGTTCGATACATTCAGCGAAACATCCTCTACTTCAACTGTGAAAGTCGAATCTTCAGCACGATTTGATTTTTCATCAGCCATTTCGTCAAACTCATCACCTTCACTTTGTTCCTCGTCCGAGCTGCTGCTGTCGTCCAGTTCTGCGTCGTTTTGATACTTCACTGCGCTTAGCTCCATTAAGTGCTTTCGCTCTACCTCCAAGTCTGTCATTTTCTGTTCATTTTGTGTAATTGAAGCGTGAAACATATCGGCGACCTGTGCTGCAATATCAGGGCTCGCTGATTCACTCCATACACAAAGTGCTATGTCGCGCTTCCCACACGAAGCAAGTTTTGACCCTTTAACGGGAATCAGTGGCCACGACGCGAAGTATCCTAGCGAGCGATGCTCGAACGACACTTCCTGCCAAAACCGGTAGAGCCACAGTTGGTCAACATGAGATGGAGAAGCAGGATTCCAGTCTACGATGGTTTGGTTTTTCCAAGACGACGGCAACACGCGCTCAATATTATCGCTCAATATCTTGATGGAGAATGCGATCAATCCAAACACGTTGAGGAACCGAGATTCCGCGAAATACTTGTACAGCCACTGGTGGGCAGCTACAGACACAAACAAATGGCTTAGTGGTCGCAGCAGTTCCACCTGGTTGAATGAAGCAACAATGTAAGCAGTTCGCCTCTGATTGACGCGTAGAACACCAATACTTCCATCTTCCAGGGGAGCAAAGGCAGCCCATGAAATTCTGACCAAATAGGATCCGTTTCGCCTGGCAATGGAGACGGCAAGTCGCTCAAACAATATTCCAGAAGTGATAAACAAACGTCCGGATGAATTTCAGCGCTGCCCGTGCTTCGTAGAAAGCGCCGCATAACTTTCGGTGTGACGGCGAAAAAGCGTGACGGCAATAGGCGTGAACAATCGTTAAGAATTCTTGTCGGGATACTGAACGCAGGGAAACTTAACTGGGCAAATGATGCCACCTGCACACAAAAATCAAAAGATTAGATTACAAAGTAATGACAATCGCTTCAGCAAGTTCGTACCTGAATGTTCATACCAGCAAAATCAAGCTGGTATCCACTATTTAACGACCGGAAAGTTCCATCAGTACACAAAAACAGCTCCCGCGTACCAAGTGTGCGGTACGCGTGGGTCTGGACGAGAGCACCAAGCTCTTTATCTCCACCCTACAAGAATATCCATTAACTAATCTGTAAAGTATGATACAACCGTTTTTACTGCTCCTCTTACCTTTTGTAGTGTCGGCCAAATATTGTACAGCGCTCTAGGGGAGGAACTTTCATAGCTCCGCTTTGCAAGCGCGAGAAGTTTTGCGTAAGCATCTGCGACGCCATCTTCCAAAAGGATGCGATTCCAGCCAGCAGCAACCTGTTGCTCACTGCCCCTTGCACGACCAAAATCTACTTCGCCTTGGTTTCCCGATACCGCCAGCGTGAGTCTTTTATCCTTGATGGTTTTCTTAAAACAGCCATTAATGTGAACAGGAAGACCAACCTGTTGGTGCGTGTCTACAATTTTGAAGACACGACCTCGTAGTCTTGGCGCTGGATTACCATCTCGAAAGAGATGGCACGCCACACTGACGTACGGTGTCGAGTGAAGCATTTCATGTACAGCAGTGCAAGCTAAATCTCGACTTCTTCCCATCCCAATGTTGTCTGCTAGCAGCCAGGTATCTTTGTGCTGCCGATTTTCTATCTCGAGAACGACAGTGAACTCCATTTGATGTTCAGGGGTTACTGGAGTTTTGAAAAAGCTCCGCAGTGAAAACTTCTTTTCCACTCCTGGTTTTGCTGTGTCATGCTGCGTTTTCGTAGCGTACGCTCGGGCGTGTTTAATGTCGCTTCACCATGGCAGTGTGAGGCAAACTCAGATTCCTTTCCAACACTCCAAATCGATATTCGGTAGACAGATTCGGTGAATATCAATGTCTGGTATAACTGGGATTTGATGAACGCAACCAGCTTGTCTGCATTTTTCCCGTCAAGCACATAGGACGAAATAGACGACGCTGCCTTTCGCCATGGGAATCGAATCAAGGTACTTTGCGTGCCTCGAGATACATTACTTGGGCATGAAGGGAGAGCAGTAAACGGCAGGAGCTGGTCTGGATACCGAACAAAGGCTTGACTCAATACTTCATATCGCCTACCGATACTTTTCCCTTTGTCTGCTCCTGTGGTAGCACCCACAGATGAAGCTAGATAGCACCCTGTCGGGTCTAAAACATAAAAACCGTCTCCGCTCAGAATTTGCATGCAGTCTGCCACCGCAAAGCCGCACAAGAGTCCAGAGCGTGACGTCTCCCCACGGAACAAGTTATTGATGTTAGTCTCGCTCAACACCACGTTGTGAATGTGTATACAAATCGCTTCATCTTGGAGCGGTTGTAGAGATGGTTGAATCACTCTCTGTGAGGGGTGATGTCGGTAGTCCAAAAGAACTCCACCTGGCTTCCACCAAAACGCTCGGCAGCCAGTATTGTTTCCCAGAGCATTGCATGGCACCATTCAGACTGCGGAGGCACAATGCGTTGTAAAGCGTTCGGCGGAGGGCATACAACGCGCTGACTTGTTACGGACGACTGAGCTAGCTTTGAATGTAATGAAGCAGCCCCTAGGAGAGCGGCCACTTTCTTTGGTACTTTTTCGATATAAAAGCCACCCCTCGTCGAACTTCTCTCGATTCGTTCCACTCCATATCATCAAACGTCAGCTGGACGGCGCGGACAAGGCAGTTCCTGTGGTCAAGCAAAACCATGTCTTGAGAAACAAAGGACTCCATCGCAGACTCTAAAGCAGATAGGTCTCCACCAATAATCTCGTAAATCTTCAAACATGCGTCGACTTGCTTCTCACTCAAGGCAACGTTGTGTGGTAGTCTCATTGTAGCCTCTAAGTAATCCTCTATCGCAAAAGTCTCCTTGAGACCAAACGAGGAAAGAAGCGACTGCGAAATAATATGGCCACTGGGACAAGAATACAAAAGCGGCTCGAGGACGGCGTCGGACTCTATCGCTATTTGGCACGGGTACACAAAACACTTGCCCGTCCAAATCCACTGACTGTTCTCCAGTTTGCGATAAATGGTAGACGTCTTCCAACCTTCTTCATCCGACAAGCGAGACATCTCAAGTTGTTCGTACATCAAGTGCACTTCAGCTAAGGGGAAACGCCATGGTTGGGAAGAGGATGAATCTGAGGCAACCTCTCCTTCGGCAGGAATTTTTCCACGGTATTCTTCCCAGCGGGACCCGATTGCCTCCAGTTGCTTTGCGACCACGAAAGTATCAACTTGCTCTTTCCACCCAAATGCTGTAAGCAGCGCTTCCGACACCAATTCACCATCAAGTATATCCGTGGAAAACGAACAGAACCACTACGTTAACAAAACATGTCAGTATCTAAACAACGATGGATGCAGTCATAGATAATTTTCGTACCGCATCTTTTTGTGGCCGCATACTAGCAGCACAAGATAGTTGCGGCCAACTTGTGTCTGTTGCCGAATATTTCCAAGGCATTGCTGGATCCAGGGGCCCGGCGAACTGGGAGCCAGTAAACAGTTCTCAAGTCAGCCACGATGTTCTGGGTTTCTCGTAAGGTTTGGACCCTATTTTCTTGTTCTGCTGCGGTATCGTTGGTGTTTGTATCATCCACCATCGTATCGAAGTACTTATTGACAATGATCAGCAGACTGTGTGCTTTCGCACACGCTTGATTCACAGAGTCTGCGTCACCTTCTTGATATATTGCTTCGATAGATCGTGCACTCTCCAGCACGGCATGGCACGATAAACCAGTTCGAAGACCTAACGATCGTAGAATTTCTACTACTGATGGAGTTGAAAAGGCGTCAGCAGGAAGACTGTTTTCTCCCACGAGTTCGCTGAGTTCATTGACGCTTGGGTCATGCAACTGATTCACCGGACGAAGAATTCGCTTCCTAGACGGAATGATAGCTTGACTCATGACGACGCTGCGAAAGCGTTGGTCATTCCGCTGGTGGAATGCCAAGGTCTCTAGTACGTCAACGATAATGGAGTCGACTAAACCCCCATCTTGAGCTTCTATTGCTTGTAGCTGTGGGAAAACATGGTCGAGTAAAATCTTAGTGTAGGTCCATTCCTCGACACCACAATCGCGTAAAAGCTTCTTGTCACATCTTTTTCGATACGAAAGAAGAAATCATTTAGAACTCTTTCATCGGTTTTTGTGTCGGGGAGATACCCTCCTCGCCTCAGACTGACATGCTGAATTCCGCTGGCATCGTGGGAAGTCTCGACAAAAGAAGATCTTCGTGGGTATACTGGAAAGATCGGGAGCTCCAAGAGAATTGGCTGGAGATCGCTTGACACAGCATCAAACGAGTTTTTAGCGAAGAAGTCACACAAAACTTCCCTCTGCTGCTGTCACAGAGGCAAACATTTCCTCAAAGCTTTGACGATCGAGACGATACTGATAGCGACTCAGCGAAGCAAGCAGTCCGTTGGAAGTGAGTTTTTGCGCGTAATTGTGAGCCAGAAGCCACTGCATGCATTTTCCCCGCTCACGTAAGATGTATCCACAACATGCACACCCACACTTCCGAGAACATGTTGAAGCTGACCAAGCACCTTCTGCGAAACCGAAGCCGTCTCGGTGTGAGGAAGCACGAGGCTTACATTAGCAGCTAGACAAATCCAACCCGTTCCCTCGTCGGACACAATAGGAATCAATGGCCACTTTGTAAAAACAGTTGGCAATTGATCCATGGTAGATAGCTGTGTCTCCACATACGCCCATAAAAGACGTATCCATTCATCAGCAGAGTAGGCATCTTTCGGCTGATCACTTTCAGAAGGAGCCACTAATGTGTACACGTCTCCATCACCCTTATTCCAGCAACGTCCCAGTACGTGCGGCAAAAACTCTTCTAGAATCGTTGCGAGGTTGACGGCGTGAACATTCGAGCGTTCATATACCAAAGGTAGTTGATCAAACAGTTGCTTGAACTCTCCACGAATTACACGATGCGGGAACGCCTCAAGAAGTTTTTCCTCTATCGCGTCCCCGAAAAGTAAGTGTCTCCTTTGCTCAAATTGTTAATATTCACGCAAAAAGGCCAAACTCTCCGTTAATCAACAGAAGGAGGGGCAGCCGATGAAGAACCTGAATATCAACAGATTTTGCTGAGCCACAGCAGTCAGATATACAAAACTGGACAACACGCTTGAGAACATCTTTATCCAAAGCCGGTAAGAACGTTCCTTTTCGCGCTAGGTCTCGAAAAAACCGGGGTCATTGCGCTGAAAACAGCATTGTGTTGTACCAATAGTTCACGTAGTGAGCTCGGCAATTGCACTGTAGCAAACGATATGACATTCAGCGCTCTCTCTAGTTTTTCCCACTCGTTGATGCTGTCATCAACCAATACACACGCATTGGGTGCAACCGATTTTCCACGGGCTTCCGAAGACTGTGGCATTGACGGAAAAAATACCGGTTGATCCGTCATAATGCGAAATAACTCGAGTACAATATTGTTCCACGGGCTTGCGGGGAGCTTTGATGGGAAAAATGTTAGATATTTTGCAGGGTCAGCTTCGCAAATTCTTTTGGCTTCCAGCAGAAACGTCAGGTATGCTGGAGCAACCGCATCGACTAAAACGCTAGTATTCCATTCGGACCGTAGCTTGCCGTCGCCAGCCATATCATCACCATGCCAAATATCTCGCCGATTCGAGGATAACTCAAAGTATCCATTGATGTGGACAGGTAACCCCACTCGAACGGGAAGCGGCAGAAAGCAAAAGGCTCGTCCTTCCATAGCCATTCCGTCAATACGGCTAGCAATGCCAACCCACGGAATCAACTTCAGAAATTCGTTTTCAGCAGCACACGCCATCTCACGGGCCTTCCCACCTCCAATCTGATTGCACACCAGATATTCCTCGACGCTTTCCTCTAGTTGATCACTCTTATTCAACAGCTCTTGAGTGGGCACTTCACTATCTGCATCGAAGCTGCGAAAGAGTTCTCTGAGATCTATCCGCTGATGCCTTTTAATGTGCAGTACTTGCGTCACAGACGGGAGGTCTTCTTTGGAGTGGAGCGCAGTCGCTCGTAGAAGGCCTTCTTTGATGATAACCCGGTGCTGTCTGCGACACCATCGCCTCTCATGAATCGATCAATCTTTCGCCATGAATCACCGCGATCTTCCGCGGGCACTTCGGCACCATAAAGAAGTTCCGGAGGTTGGTCGATCGCCGACTGCAAATATACTTCCACTTGGCGCACGTTTCGAAGGAACAACATCGTGTCCGTGATACTGCCTTGGAAGCTTCTGAATAAATCAACAATCTCCTGCTCTGAGTAGCCTCGGCGCTTAATCTCGCTCGTTTCTGCCAGCTTGCTCGTGCGAAGTGGGAATCGGAACAAGGTGCCGTTGTAGCGCTGTGTTAAGTCGCACCCAAACATGTTCTTGAACGGCGCAAACTGATCTGGATACTGCTTCACGATATTGGCATTGGCAAACCGGATCTTGATACCCGGGTTCGCCGCCGAAATGCCCGGCAAATGCGTCGCATGAGGGTCGAACATCACTGCAGCACCGCTCAATACATCCATGTCAGAATACGCACAAGATATTATAGTGTTACACAATCTCTCACCGATGGAATTGGCAGACACAATAGACGGGAGATCCGTGAAGTGATAGACCGAGTTGAAGCCCAAGCCGAATCGGCCCGTAGTGGAAGCTCGCTGCAGCTTGCTGGCTTGACCAATGCGGGCCAAACTGATGAAATCTGCGTCTGTAAACTCTGCGTCGTTGTACTGAAAAAGTATCAAAATACAACAACGGCATGATGAGTGCAGCCCCTAATGAAATTGCTTGGAAGTTCAGATGCAGACTCGTACGCAATACAATGCTGGGCCCTGCCACTTGGCCATCTCCGAGCCCAGCAGCGTGTCCGTCCCGTACGTGCAGCGGTTGTACACGATGCAGACGCGCGAGGCGCCGGCGTCGTCGGCGTTCTGGATGAGCTCGCTCATGATGCTCGGGCCGTCCGGGTACTGCTCCAGAATGTGCGCAATTCGCTTGGTCAATGCCTCGGACTGGCCGAAGGCCTCCACATCGGCGTCGGCGCCTAGCGGTGTGGCCTCGCGGCGAAGAGCCATGATCAGAATTGTTCCCCGAATTCAGAACAGTATCATGGTTACGCTGGATCTTCTATTCGGGAGCTCGAATAGAAGCTCTACACGAAAACAATTTTTTCATCAGTTTTTTTAATGATTTTTCAGTGAATCGAGCATACTTGTCAACTGCGCCACGAAGCGCTGCGTGGCATGGGCTTCAAAGATTAGACTCCGCAGCATCCGATAAAATAGCACTACGTGACTGCCGGCACGGAAGCCAAGCGCGATTGGGGTGTTGCCAAAGCAGTGGGGTCGTAAACCTTGAGCTCGACAACAGTAGTGCTTCCCGGAACGATCATCCAAAAGTGTAGAAAACGATAGTGCCACAATAACCCACAGAAACTTGTACCTAGTGTAGTGATCTCTAAACGGCAAAATGGAGAGTGAGAGCGCTTTGGTTTTGCGCTAACCAACTTCTCTCACTCTTCTCAACTTCACCGTGCCCAGAGGTGTTGGACACTTTGGACGCAATCTGCGATTAATCTGTGACCATGCATCTCTTCAAAATCCGTTTGTGGACCAGGCTGTTGGCTTTTAAGATCAAGCATGGACACCATCCAACACAACAACACAAGCCGCTGCTCAACGACCTTCACGTGCCTTTGCCTCGCAAGTCTACTAACGTATTTACCTGCTGTCTGCCATTGACGAGGCAGGATGTCCTGTTCGTTGTGATGTCCGCATTTACTCATTCCATGGTGGCGGAGAAAGTGCTGGCAGCAGTGGAAAGGGATGTCAACGCTCACGTGCAGATAGACGAATCCCACGTCAGGAACGGGTTCTCCGACAAGAACACCACCCACAGCTTCTTGTTCGCCGATATACCAGCGTTGGTTGAAAAGAAGGGTCTGCTGGACGCTTGCCGGGTGATTCTCCGTGTTGCTGACTCGCACTTGGTGTTTTTGAGAATGATAAAGAGTTGATGAGGCTATCTATGTTCCTAGACTAGCCAACATGCAGTAGTTTTGCTTATGAGATTATGTAGTAAGTTGTGCTGGTCGTGCTGGAGTTACTGGCGCCGCTACACCGATCGCAGGTAGCGTAGGATTGCGATCTCCAACTGTTCGGAGAACGAAATGTGCACGAGAAACGTTGTGTGATCGAAAAATATTGGAAGCAGCAACTACTTGGTTGCCGGTTTACGCGCGGTATATCCACAATGTCTGCGATGAAAAACGTGTTCAACTGCGGCGAAACAATTTGTAATTGTTTTTGTTTTACTTTTGATATGTACTGTAACTAGCGAAGTTTTAGCGGCGGCATTCTCCGAGTTCTCTCGACTAATTCTCTGTCTACGTCGCCAGGGTGCTGGGGAGAACAACCCACTACATTCAAGACACCCCTTCCGAAGAAGGTGCCGTAATCTGGGCAATTTGCTGAGCAGATATATCCAAACGAATGCTTACCGACTTAACTAATAAACGCCGAATTGAATTTCTACATATTCTTCTCTTTCCTACACGCACAAGTCTGCCTTTCTTGTTAGCGAAAAAACTTGAAAGTACCGCTACAACGATGTATGGCATTAAATCCATAATATTATCCGAGAACCATTCTTCATGAGTGCTTGATGATGCTCGACAACGTTCCACTCACTCCTCACGCATCTGCTAATATCTCTTGATGTGGAGGTATACCATGCAGTTCAAGATCGTTCTTCAGGTTGATCGTGTCATCCGCCTTGAAGTTCGAACACGACACTTGTTCCAGAAGGCAATATCACATTTCCGCAGACTCAACCAACACAATATAATCGCTGTAGCTGCTTCCAGTAGGAGCGTTCAAATGAACAGGCGCTACAGGATTGGTGGGTGCTTGTGTTGAAGCTGCTGGTGGTGATTGGGTCTCCCGCTGTTGCTGCTTACGCTGATACTGGTGACGGTATTTGGGAGCTACCAGCCCTTGTAGCCAGACGCTCTTGCTGCTCACAGGGAGGACCAAGGCCTCTCCCTCCGAGACTACTGCTCTCCTCGAGGACGTCAGCCGGGAAAAACTATTTGAGCTTGAGTTACCCAAGAAAATTATCAAATTCACCGTTTTTACAACCCAACACGGTTACCTTGGTTTCATTATGCCCACTCTCCCGAAACTTCTCGAAACTCAAACGGCCTTCTCCCGCCCTCACACTTTTACATGCCGCGTGGAGATCCAACGCCCTCCCAGACCTCCTGCATATAAATACCAAGTCAAAACCAACATTCTCGTTTGCCTATGGGTTTGAACGAGTCCCCAGCCTCACAGGACGAGCGCGGGAAATCTTCGGCGGGGACGGACCCCGCCGATCTGCGCGTTCTCGAGGCCTCCACTCGCCGCAACCATGCCCCCGCCGCCGCCAGCTCTGATGCTGCTCCTGGAACTCCCCACGGGCTCAAGCGCGCGCTAGCAGAGGCCGCCAACGACGCAGCAGACGAGCTGCGCGACCACCCGAGCGACAAGAAGCTCAAGCGCAGCCAGCAAGACGCCGACACTCAGACCTCCAGGCTGCAGAGATGCCGCCCCGTGACACTCCAGACCGACAGCAGCACGGCACTGTCGCCACTGAACGCCGCGTCGGCCGACCAGATCCGTCAGCACCTCCGCGACGTGCGGCGCGAGCTGTTCCTGCGGCCCATGCTGGCCATTGTGTCCAAACTCATGTTCCACCGGGGCAACCACGGCTTCTTCAACACCAGGGTGGACCCCGTGGCGTGGAACATCCCGCACTACTTCGAAGTGGTCAAGAACCCCATGGATCTTTCGCTGGTCAAGAACAGGTGCCTCGATCTCGACTACGAGACAGCGGAGCAGTGCGCCCGGGACGTTCGACTGGTCTTCAGCAACGCCTGTCTGTTCAATCCTCCGGGACACATCGTGCACGAAGCGGCGGCCATGCTGCTCAAGGAGTTTGAAGTCGAGTACAAGAGATTCCTCGCCAGAACAGCCGCAGAGGTGAAAGCCCGCGACGAGCATTCCTGTCCGTTCTGTCTGGCAAATGTGTGCGGCATTTGCAACGAAAAGTGCATCAACTTCGAGCCGCCGTTTGTGCTGTGCTCGGGCGCGTGTCGACAGCGTATCAAGCGGCACGCAGTGTACTACAAAACGCCGGACGGACAGTACCACTGGTGCTCGAAATGCTTCAACTCACTACCGAAGATGTTGACGCTGAAGCCAACTGCCACATCGAGTGACCAAGACGCAGCGACGACAGGTGCAGCAGCCGAATACACCCTGTCAAAACTGTGCCTGCTCAAGTCCAAGTTCTTGGACGAACTCACGGAGCCATGGGTGCAATGCGACCAGTGCAGTGGCTGGGTGCACCAAATCTGCGCGCTGTTTAACGCCTGTGAGAACGCTGACGAGGTAGAAGAGGTTTTCTACACGTGCCCGTTGTGCCGCCTGGACACTCTTGAGGCTGAAGAAAAGAACGATGCTCTGGGTATGTCTCCGACCGAAACATCCGTCGATGAATTCCCAGTAAAGGATTTGATCAGCTCCCACAGCCCTGCTCTGAAACGAAAGGTGTATACCAAAGAGTTCACACGCGCGTTGGGCTTTGATGTGGAGATTGAAGAAAAGGTGTTCGACTATCTCACGACGTTTGACTTGGATGCCGTGAATGCCAGCACCACGGCAGGTTTCGTGCAGAGCCAAGATCTTCGATCGTCCAAGTTGTCACGATTTATGCAGAAATGGATACGCCAACACCTGCAAAACCTTGGCGAGCACGAAGCTGCGGGGTCCATCGGCGTGAAAGTGGTCTCATCGATCAAGAGTTTATGCCACGTCAGTCCAGCTGTGCGCCAATACTTTCAATCGGCTTCTCAAGAGGTAAGATGTTGCTTTGGTTGATTGACATCATGGAGATTATTGAGTACTAACTTCTATGTTTTTGCTGTTGTAATTGTGTCATGCAGTATCCACAAGCAATCGACTACATTTCGAAAGCCATCTTTGTTTTCCAGACGATCAACGGCGTCGAAGTCTGCATCTTTTCAATGTACGAGGCTTCTGTTGCTAAACTGCACATTATTTCTCGTTAATCTACTAACTACTATGTCATTGCTTGCGTAGGTACGTGCAAGAGTACGATAAGAACTGCCAGTCGCTCTCTAACCGCAACCGGACATACATCGCGTACATCGATAGCTTGGTGTACATGCGCCCACGCCATGTACGCACAAGCTTGTACCACCAGATCCTCATCTCGTACCTGGCGTGTTGCAAAGCCAATGGATACCGGTACGCGCATATTTGGGCCTGCCCAACTACGCGCGGAGGTGATTTTATTTATTGGTGCCACCCTTCCTTCCAGAAGAACCCTGGTAAGGAACGCCTCCTACAATGGTATCTGAGCATGGCCAAAAGGGTCAGGAGATGGGGTCATTTTTGCGTGCGAAGATCTGTATGCTCGCGAGTTTGAGCACTTGGAAGACACACTCAGCACGCAGCTTCCTCCGTATTTTGACGGCGATTACTGGCCCACCGAAGCTGAGCGGCTTGCTGCGTCGCCTCCTAAACGAGGGAAGCTGAGTAAGTACGCATACCCAGCGAATGTTTCTGCCGCAAAGTTTCGCAAGCGAGTTGCCGACTCGGTGAAGTCGGCCCGCGAATCTTTGTTTGTCATCGAGTTGCAGCCAACATGCACTGCCTGCAAGGAGATGATAGTGAATGCTATCTATTGGCGATTGCCCAACGTAGATGACGTAGACGGATACTACTGCGCCAATTGCCACGACTCAGCTGCGGATGCCCAGACGGAGTCCCTCGCTGAAGTGTCTCCGCTTGACTTCGGCGAAGCTGTTAACAACTCTACCGAAGGGGAAGAAATGTTCTGCCCCTTCCTCGATTATCGCCCCAACATGCTAAAGAATTGCGAAGAGCGCCACTACCAGTTCGACAGCTTCCGACGCGCGAAGTACTCGACAATGATGCTCGTCTACCAGATTTCCTCTACTCAGCGAGCGGTGCAGTAGGCACTCAACGCATCTGTGTGTAAAGAATAAAAAAATAAAGGGGACTCTATGTTTGCGTGAAAATGCCGTCGTTCTTCATTCAAGGTAATTAGAACGCAATGGGGAGCTCTGCCGAGTCAGCATTCGGGTCGTGGGTGAGGTTCTCAGCGTCAAGCCACTTTTCATACTGCTTGCAGAAGTTGATGGGGTCCAACTTCAAACCGCCGTACATCTTGGCCAAACGACCACCGTCAGTGATAAACAAATCCGAAGAGAGCTCCTTGCGGTCTTCGCAGATAAGAGATGCCCCACTGGGCAGTGGCTTGCCTCCTCCAAAGGGAGAATCGAAATAATGCTTGTGATGATAAGCTTGCATCTCCCCAAAAATGATCCTCTCCACTGAATCCTGTGACGGAGGTTTGTTCAAGTCCTCATCTTCGTAGTGCAGCCAGCCATCATCCAGTTCCGGCCGCACATAGAGATACACCTCCGTCAACAGGCTGAAGCAGGTGTACTTCTTGACCCACTGTGGAACAACACAAGACAGAGCTCATGGTTAGCCAAGAAACGCTTAAACAACGAATAAGAAGTAGTACTAACCTGATGACCGAGATACTTCGCCTGCGACTTCACCAATTTCAGCGCATACAACCTTGGCAATGGGATCTGCAACGCCACCACGCGCTTTAACCAGACGATTGTAGATCCTCGACAGAGGGCGTTCTTAATGATATTGGGTTTCCTCTTGGTCAATTTCTGTAGAATCCGTAAAATACTGGTGATCGTCCGGGTCGATTGGATGGAGTACTCGTTCATATCCTCGTCAAAGCGAATCGTACGCTTCTCCAACTCTTTCTCCAGCGCGAAGAATCCTGTCCTGTTTTCATCTGGGTCCTGTCGAGACACTTGCAGGTACGTGGCAATATCCTTGTTCATGAATTTGGTCAGTGTGGCAAGCACGTTAGCCTCCAAGAAAAACTGCATGAAGTACTCAGCCTTGCACGCGTGGCTGGCGCGGAAGTGTTTGTAGACCAGCAGGATAATCAGATTTGACACATCCAGCACGATAGCTTTCTCGCGTAGAATCCACTTCCAGAACTGGTTGTCGTTGCCATTTTCACCACCTGGAGCGGAAAACTCCCCATGCCATACTGCTCCCCGCTTGAGGGTCGTCTCGAGTAAAACGTTTTCTTATCGCGTGCGTTCAATGCACTGCCACAGGATAAAGACACGAGGTTGCCAAGGAATGTGGTGTAGTCACGCATGCATGGGAGGAAGAGCTGGTATAAGGTTTCGACGCGTTCCTCCCACTCGTCGTCCAACATGTCCAGGGGTCTGGTGGCCAGATCAGCCTCGTTCGACTGCTCACACTTGAGTTCATAGTTGGCCTTGTGTAGATACTTGTTGTGAATTGCCTCGCGCTTCTTCGCAAACTTTTTCTTCTGCAGATAGTACGGATCCTGCGGGTCCAGCTGCACCATGTCGTAATACGGCTTGAAAGTCTTGCAATGCAGAACCCCTTCCGCATCATCATTCAGGATTGACGGATCGATATCGCTGTGTTCGCGACGCAGACGCTTCAACGCTGTCAGCTCGTCAAAGTCCCCGATCACCGCAGAGAACCACTCGTAGAACAACAGCAGCAGCCTTTTAATGGGGAACCCGGGCAGCACATTCAGCTGACTCAAGCAGTCCAAAATCGATACCAGTGAGTACGACGGCTCCATGACACCAATCATCATCAACTGACGGTCAAATACCGCGTTCTTCTTGTGTGCGTTGAAGAGAATGAGCATGTACACCAACACCATGTCTTGTTGGAGGTCGTTGATGAGCGCATCTACCTGATCCAGATCTAAATGTTGGAAATTGAGCCCGCGAAAGGCGTGGATGGAGCGCTGCAGTCGGTCCGAAAAGACCGTCAGGGCGCCGCACTCCTGCAGTAGCTCGTTGTTGGCGCGTGCGATCTCCACCTGAGCCAGCACGCCGCGCTGGCCTGACGACTGTGTGACGCCGCTGCTCGCCGCCGTGCGCACCGTTCCTCGGAGATCAGCAGCAGCTCGCGTTTGGCGCGGTAGCTCTTGTCCAGCGTGCGCACGGTGGCAGCCGACGTGTTTCTGTCGAGTGAGGACGAGTGCGACGAGATCGCGGCGCAGTTGCTGAAGGCCGGCAACGACTTGGAGAGTCGCTTCGCCGACCTGGCGCAGGAGCACAGCAAGTGCCCGTCCAGCCGCAAAGGAGGAAATCTGGGCTCCTTCGGCCGCGGGCAGATGGTGCCAGAGTTCGACACGGTGGCGTTCGAGATGCCTCTGGGAGAAGTGCACAAAGTCCGCACGCAGGTAGGAATAGACTCGCAGAGGAAGCGTTTAGTGGAGTAGCTAGCTAACCTTGTTGTGGTCTTTGGTGCAGTTTGGCTGGCACTTGGTGCTGATCACGGAGCGCACTGGCATGGGCGACGAGGAGGACATTTTGAGCGGTATCACGGACGACGAACACGACGATCTGTAAGGACCGCAGACTTGAGGGGCAAGAGGTGATTCATTTTGTTGTCAACTGCCAAGCAACGGCTTGCCTCGTTTTACTCCTTCTTCTTGTCTCCGAGACGCTCCGTGCAGAGCAGCACGTGCCACCCGAACTGGGTTTGGACCTTGCTCAGCTTGCCCACTTCCTCCTCGAACACCACCTTGTCAAAGGCTGGTACCATCTCTCCACGGCCAAACATGCCCAGATCTCCTCCTTTCTTGCCCGAGGGACACGTGCTGTGGGTCTTGGCCAGTTCCGACAGCTTCAGCTTCTTGTCTTCCGCCGCGTCGATCTCCTTGAAGAGTTTGTCGGCCTCCGCCTCCGACTTAACGAGGATGTGGAAGGCGTGGGCTCGTGGGCCTCCGCGCGTTCCTCTGGAGCCCCAGGCCATGATGAGGATGAGGATGATGGGCCCCAGGAAGGGCATGACCTTAAGCAGCATCTGCTTCAGGTCCTTGAACTGGTCGGGGCTTCGGTGCCGTCCAGACGGCGCGAGATGAGCACCAAGTGCCACCCGAACTGGGTCTGCACCTTGTGCACGACGCCGATCTCGCCCTCGAAGGCCACGCGGTCGAACTCGGGCACCATCTGCCCGCGGCCGAAGGTGCCCAGGTCGCCTCCCTTGCGGCTGGACGGGCACTTGCTGTGCTCTTTGCCAGTTGGGCGAAACTCAGGAAGAGGTTGGAGGCCTCGGCCAGCTGCGCGTTCAGCGCGTCCGCCTCGGCCTCCGTGTCCACGAGGATGTGGCTCGCGTGGGCGCTGATGGCCACGGGGGCGGGCTGGGCATCTTCGGCGCACGCGAAGGTCGCGAGCACCACCAGCAGCGTCGCCAGCAGAGACAGAACCTTGGACGCCATCGTCGGACAATCGAACTTTGACACGCCACGTGGGGCCAAAATATATTTTACATCATAGCCGTATACGAAATCCATCACAAGCAAATTGCACAGCCTAAATTGATGCATATGAGATTCCAATAACTATCAAACTAACCGACAGAAATCACATTTCTCTGCAAATAGCCACAGTTGAAGTCAACTCGTCCGACAGAGTGAAGGCGAGCGAGACGTAGTAGCATATCGCCAGACTTGCGATGAGGACCGCGACCATCGAGCGCCTTCTGAGGTGGGCGTAACATATTTTTGTTGAGCGCGGGGTTTCATCAGGCGGCACGGACAGCGAGAGCCTGACCGCAGCGCCTGTCCCAAGACTGCAGGGAGATTTCATTTTTGTCGGGTTACCGAGGGGTCTGGCCTCGGATCGGGACACACTAGAAACGGCAACAAAGTAAGCAGAATGCCGCAATTTCGGCCGTGCAAGTGCAGCATCCGAAGCAAAATGCACCACGCCTTGCATGGGACGACGGAATTGCCGCATCAGGCTCTCCTCAAGGAGAGCTCCGGTTTTTGCTATTGTCAACTTCTATTGTGAAATTTGCGAGAAAACATTTTAATGAAAATGTATTATGATAAATTATGAACCGTGTTTTGAATTAGCTGCATTAACCCACTCATGATCTGAGCAGTCGACGCCTTCTTAGGGAAATACCAGCATCTCCAAATGTACTCGTCGATGTATCCGTTCAATTCGGATTTTTTCATACCGCGCATGATCTTGATATGGCGCTTGATATGAATTTCCCACAGGCCTTCTATAGTGTTTGTGTGCGTGCCGTCGTCTGGGTTAACGTAGTTTTCGGTGTGGTTGACATATTTGTGGTTGTAACTCATGTCAGCTAGCTTGGGGTTGTTGGCTAGAGTACGCAGCCTGGTGCCCTGCTTTGTTTTCCTTTCAGTCACGTACGTCGCGAACATATCGGAGTGAATTGTAGTGCTGTAGAAACAGATTTTTTAGAAACCACTTTTCCATATTCAAAACAAATAAAAAAACTTACCCAGGCTTAATAAATTTCCGGATGATTGGAAATATGCTTTCCTGCGTTCGGTCATCATCGACAAACCGCGCAAACCACTGGCCGGTTGAGCGGTCTACACCTCCAAACAACCAGTAGTCAGGGTACTGCCGGCCACGCTTATACTTGCTCTTCTTCTTCATGCTAGTCTCATCTATTTCGACAATATGGCCTACACCTCCAATCTATAAAAAAGATTAGTAGCATACAAACTTACAGTAAAATAAAACACAATTACCTGGAAACTGTCTTTTCGAAGTTGCTTTGAGCACAGGCAGCGCACGAAAGCGCTCCACTCATGCGCCGTTGTCTCGGACACGTCGGCGATTTCGGCAATCTGAGCTAGCTTTAATCGCATGCACCAGGCGCACAGCAAGCGTGCAACCTGCCCGAGCGACAGCTTCGTGCCCGAGAGCCAAGTGTTTGTTAGCATACTAATACAGACTTCTTTACCGTTTTCATGCTTTTTACTCTTGCTACATCTCCACGTCGGCTTCCTAGCCGACGCTTTGACGCGCATGAGCTGCCTGCATCCTGGGCAGAACATCTTCCGCTCCAGGACGCCTGCTTCTTGCCACCTCCTCACAGCCCCCACCTCATCCGCTGTCAATGCAATGACGGCGTTGAGATCGTACTGTTCGGTAGGGAGGGGGCGTAGTGGTGGCTCGGGTGGCTGGACATGGGGGCTGGAGGGGAGGTGGGCTGAGGCTTGGGGGACTGGTCACTGGAAATCGTAAAATGACTTGAGGAGGACGAGTGGGTGGTTGCTAGCCACTGGTTGGTGTGAGCAATAAAACCGGAACTATACTTTTAAAGCATACAAACAGCAAGTGTAAGAACAATTGCTTTTTAGTTCCCGAGGCTAAAAACCGGAGCAATACTTGTGAATTTACCAAACAAACTAATGTACGTCATATGCTGGTCGAGAGTACAAAACACCTTTTCTCGCAAATTTCACAATAGAAGTTGACAATAGCAAAACCGGAGCTCTCCTTGAGGAGAGCCCCGCATCAGATTCAAATCCAGGGCATGGTGCTCTCCAAAACCGCTCCAACCACATATTTTGACTCATTCGTGTCTTGGGCACGTTTGGTTCTCTATCCAGTATATTCTTCAAAGGACATTCATCGGGATGCAAGTTTTGTGTTGAGGACGAGCCGCAAACTTGATAGAAGTGCTCAGAGCAAACAAACTCGTGGACTGGTCTTCGTTTTACGGATGAAAGGCAGCGGGACCCGATCCGAGACCAGACCCTCGGTGGCCCGATAAAAAGCCTACCTTCACCGACCGACCACATCAGGTGCAAACGCTCGAACGCCTCAACACGCTGCACACGTCAAGCAAAAAGACTCGAAGCATGCGCGTTACAGAGCTGACACTCAACTCACTACCTTGTCACGCTTGAGTCTGTTGCCTCACTCGCAGCGTCAAGTCCCTTGCGCCCGTCTCGGTCGTCATCAGAGTAGGTATCGACGAGTTTCTGAACCTTTCGCTCAGCGTCGCTTTTGCTCGGCCGTTTAACGTCGGCATCCCGAGGAAACCTTCTAACGGACTTGTGCATCTGCTGCGGTAGCAAACAGCTCGCCAAGCAGCTCGCTCTCGCAGCAGGTATTGTTGAAATCCACTTGGGCCCGTCCTGCGAGGCTGCGGCCGTCGCGGGGCCGGGTCCCGATGCTTTACGGAACGCAGCATTTCAGCGCTGGAAAAACTAGAAGGAAGCGTTGAACGTCCGGCCCTCTGAATGGGGTCGACAGACCAGCGAGGTGCGCCTCATTCTCCAAAATCTCGTCTCCTCGAAACGCATCGAACAGCTCCAGATATGGCAGCGCTCGTCACGCCCAACTGCGGCTTTCAGGAGCTGGAAAGCGCACTCGATCGAGCCAACGCTCAGGTTCTGGCGACCACCAACCTGACCGAGAAGCGCGAGATCCGAGCAGCCAAGAAGCGACTGCAAGACCGGATCTACCAACGCAAGCACCGAGCCAAGCAGGAAGAGAAGCTGCGGGACCTGCAGACCCAAGTCAGCAAACTGCACGGCAACATCGCCCGACTGTACTGCGAACTCCACCAGCGCAAAGCGGAGGCCAAGAACGCCGAGGTGCTGCACCGCCAACAGCAGCAGCACTCTGTCGGGTCGCTGCACGACCGCACCGTGGCCCTCGTCGCGCAGTACTTCCAAGTGTACCAGAACGGCTACTCGCTGGCCATGGCTCCGCAACAAGAGACTTTCCTGCGCTCCGTCCTGTCCGTCAACGTGGAAGGCGTCGACATCCACGGCGTCGAAGCGTTCGTCGAGCAGTGGAGACTCTATGGCCAGCACTTTGCGGAGTTCGTGCTGGAGCCGCAAGCCTGGAAGGTCGAGAGCTGCGGCGACTGCGTGGTGATGGAGGTGGAGGTCATGCTTTACATGCGCTTCAACCGCCACACCGTCGGCGCGCTGTTTCCGAGTCTTAAGGACGGTACCGTCAGCCTTGAAGAGGTGCAGCCGCTCGTGACAGGCACCACCACCGTCGCGGGTACCTTCTCGTTCGTCGTGGACCGCACGGGGCTCGTCACCAGCCTGCTGACCAGCCTGCAGATATTGGAGACGCTGCGGCGCGTGGTCGGATCGCGAGACCGTCGCCAGGTTGATCGACGGCGCTCATATTGCGCTCGAGAGCGGCAACATCGCGGTCGCTTGAGACGTAGCAGTAGGTCCTTTATGTCCAATATATACGCAATCAGTTCGGTTCGAGCGCTACATTGATCATCGTGACTACACCAGAAAGAGAAGCGTTTCCTGTTAGGCAGCTCACCGACCAGAATCATCGCCACACTTGCCCTGTTCTTCGTCAAATGAGGGCAACAATATGACATGGAGCGAACGCAGCGGCGTGGTCATAGTGTCAATTGTGCCACAGCAACGCATTGCTGACCCCAGCAAGTTCGTTCCGCCAACTCTGCCAAAAGTAGGGTTCTCTTCACGTTATCTTTTCACAGGTCGCATCGATGGCGGATCGGATCGTGGAGCTGGCGCGGATGGCGCCTTCGACACCAGCGAACCGTCTGCGCAAGGACCCGAAGACACGAAGCAGGCGGAGCAGCTACGACAGCGTGGCAACGAGTGCTTTAAGCGGCGGAGTTCGAGCAAGCAAAGGACTTGTACGCACAGGCGATAAAGCTGGATCCTATCGATCATGTGCGTACAAATGACAGAACATGTATCACCTCGATACATTAATGATTGTATTGCAGCTGTTGTATGGCAATCGATCCGCCGCATTTCATCAGCTGGGGCTGTTTCAAGAAGCACTGGCTGACGCAGAGAAGGCTATTCATCTGGCCATGACATGGCCCAAGGTGAGATCTGTGCGGGTCACGTGTTGACGAGTGTACTTACTTTGTCAATTTCAGGGTCATCTCCGCAAGGCGGTAGCGTGTGAGTCTTTGCAGGATTGGGATAACGCTGCAATCGCCTATGAAGATGTACTGAAGCTGGAACCGAATCAATTGTCTGCAGAAGCAAAGAAGGCCGCGTCAAGGCTGCGTATGGTCAAGCCAAAAGTTACTGGTTCTGACAATAAGGCCGTGAAGAAAGGTTTCCTCTCGACAAAGCACAAGACGGCTATCTACGACGAAAAGAGGATGTAGTGAAGGTAGTGGTGGATGCAAAAGGCGCTGCGCGACCTGAAGATCCGAAGCAGCGGTCGTGGCGACTGATGCTGAAGAAATTGTTAGACGGCTGCAATAAGCGAGGGGTGAACAGCTCGGGCGAAAACGTAGTGCTAGACGACGGAGTCTTCGCCCAGCTGCTCAAAGAAGACGAGTTCCAGCGCTTGATATACCCAGGAATCCCCAAGGAACAGCTCGGCCATGTCCCCAAGAACTTGCAAACTTTGTTAGAGGATCCCTGGTATGAGCAGGAGTTATTAGCGTTGATGCCCAAAGTGCAGGCGAAGGCTGTCAGTGTCCTCACGAATGTGAAAAAGCGCGGCGCAGCACAAGGAGACGTCATGGACGCTGCGACGGAGCGCATGCTCATGCCACAAGTCCAGCAGGAAGCCTTTGGACGAGAAGTTTTGGAGATGGTGCGCCGAGTGAATCACCAGAAACATCTGAAGCTAGCCAACGACGTGAGGCTTCTGGCCGACCCCAACTCGGAGCTTGCGGACTGGGATCAATTAGATGACGACTTTTTAGGTCAACTTCTCGATCCAAAGGGTGAAGTATCTGGCGTAGCAGTCATGGACGAGTTCATGGGCGAGGAATGGACGCAGCTACTGGTAAATGACGTCTATCGCATGGCCAAGAACGGTCTGCTGATGGGGTCAACTCCTGACATCGATGCTAAGCATGTAGTAAACCGTCGGAACTCTGGAAACCAAACATTTGCACCTGATGCGCTTCCAGGAGCAAAGTTCCGGTTTGTCGAGCATCATGACTGCACAGCGGAGTACCCAGCACTTGCCGAGCTAATCGAAAAGCTGCATGCTCTTCCCTACGAGATCAACAAGAAACGCCCAGACAAGGCCAAACTATGCGCTCAATTTGCGCACTGTACTGCCGTGCAACAACTCGAGGCTAACCACCATCAACCTCTTCGATTAGACTGCGGCTCGGGCGAGCGAGACAACGGATTCAAACTTTCCTGTGTGTATATTTTGAACGCAGTGGGGTCTCCTGATGCAGAGAGCAAGGCAACGACGCTGAATTTGCGAACAAATCTGAACGACGGAGCTTATGTGCGTAAAGTCGAGCTGGAGGCTGACCGCCTTATCGTGTTCCGGAGTAAGACTGTTTTCAATGAGATCACGAAGGTTCCTGATGGCAAAGATCTCTTCTACGTCACGTTTTGGATCCACGGCCAGGAGCTGCAGTAGGAACGGAGCAATAACAACAGATTGGAAGCAACAAGGCGAAGTTTTTATTGCAAGGACGCACATTCCTCGAGTGTTGTCCGTCTGCCAGGCTTAATGTAGAGTCAACGCTTGCTAGCGTGAATCCGTCGAGTCACAGTTAGATGCACGGGCTGTTATACGTACAGCTCGACTTGCAACACTCCCTGAAATCTTCGTTGCGCTTCGAGCAGCACACGCCTGCTCGTCTGTTCGCATTTGCATTGTCATCTCGGCACGGTTGAATCCCCTGGCAGGTTGGCCCCTGCGCTTCGATAGAGGTGGCGTCGAGCACAGCGACGAACATGACAGCAAGGTAGGCCTTGAAGTTCATCTTTCAGCGAATGTTGTCGTGGCGGTTGGGCTTGGCTTGGCACAAGGCAGAATGAACGCAGCAGTGGCAGTGCCCACGTTCGTCGAGTTGAGTTGAGGGTGATAGCGGTTGGGATGGGGGTCGTAATCATATTGCATGGTAATCCACATTGATTGTCAAATGATTCCCACTCCCTAGCTTTGAGTTAGCAACATGCCTGCATCCAACGACACCGGAGCCAAGTGCAGATTTTGACGAACTAGTGGATGGTGTCGGAGCATTTTCGTCATCGAGTCGACAGTCGGTCGGGACCCCGTCGTTGGCGTCGACGGGGACATGCGAAGCATCAGCGATTTCACCAAGTCGGCAGTTGACTCTGTCGTGGGAGTGCATGTAGTGCTACTGGTAGTAGCGTTTTCCACCGACTGGAGATGTTGGCGCCTCAACATCGAGCCGTCCGATTTGCTCTTCTGCAAGGACGGCAAAATGGCTTTCGCAAGCACGCCGTCAATCTGTCGAGAGTCCCCTAAAGCACTCGCTTGGTTGGAGTTTTTCCGTCCAGCAATGGCATTTCGATGCCTAATAATTGAGTTGCCCTTTGCTAGTTTCCCAGACACCATTGCCTTTGTTGGGAGGTAGATCATGCCAACTGGAGGGCTGATTGCCGTGTTACCGGGGCCCTACTCTTGATAGCTAGTGCTGCTGGCCCAACTAAACATGGTGCAGTCGCTGACTCAACGAGCGCCATATCAACTGTGCATGAGTGGAAATCTTGCCAACATTTTTGACAGTTGACAGTGAAGCATGCGGAACACCAGAGCTCAGCACCTCGAACAGAGCACGAGCAGCAAACGAGAACTACATCATCCTCTGGCGGGGTACTTCCGTAGTGTTGTTTGCTTGAAGTTTCTTCGCAACAAGCCCAGAGCGAGCTCCTTCCGATATCGGGTGAATTTCTGGAGTTGGATGGACTGCTTTGTGAACGATCTCACGCCTTATTGTACGAGAATCACTTCGTTCCTCCGTGATTGGAGTCGAGGTGCTGCCATGGATCATCTGAACGCTTTGGCTGGATCGCAGGCCACCCCGGTCCATGATTTTGCCATCGCTAATAAACTTCCAGGACTTGTGCAATTGAACCTTACGCCGAATATTTTCGACGTGTGTGACGCGCTTCCTCCAACGGTAGCTTGTGGGCTAGCATTCGCTGGCTGACGGAAGCTTCCACTGCTCGCCGGACTCTTTCCGTCGTCATGAGGTCTCTCGCGGGCACAGCACTCATCCACCGGCGCTGCAGATTGTGGAGCTACCTTTCGCCAGTTCGGGAAGATCGACTCGATTTCATCGAGTTCTCGCAAACGCAGCGGTCCGTCCAGTGCTGTTGAGTTTTCGCTGCTAGAACGAATGGATGTCGTCAATAGACTTTGTAAAATAATGTTGAGCGAAGACAGATATTCACCGAGGGATTGGTCCAGGTGGAAATGATGGAGAGCAGGCTGAATCGCCCCCTGAATCACGAGGTCGCAGAAGGCCTCAAAGGCGACACCTTCTTCATTGGCGTACCAGAATGAAAGGTGCGTAGCAGATGACGCCGTCATCGATATGCCAACCGCTTTGCAGATCTTCACCATGGTTAAACTACATTCATATGGAGATCTGTCGTCGACTGAAGCAGAACCTGGCAACGAATGCTCAGAAGACGGTCTGAGGGGATGGCACGAAATAAGTGGCCACAGTGGAGCGAGCCGTTCGAAGATGGCTGCTCGATTTTCAGTTGTCGGAGGGATTTCCATCCCAAACAGGGGAGCTGGCGTCCCTGGTCGTGTCATGTAGCTGGTGGCGGGTCGCGACTGCGAAGATTTGATTTTCTCCATTGTAACTCGCCCCAGCAGAGGCTTCGGTGCTGTACCTGTTCTTGATGACTGCTGATATCCTGGCGTCGACAATTCCAGACTCAAAGTCTCGATTGGCTTTTGCCGAACACTTGTTGGTGTCGGCAGCTCAAGGCTCAGGAGCTCGATGGGTTTCTGCATTTGTGTTGGCACAGGTTCTTTCTTTTCAGGTTCAAACGTCAGATAGCCGTCCCATGGATTCGGACGAGGAGAAGTTTTCAGTGGAGTCGATCGTCGACTCTTCCGTGACTTCGATCGCTGTCCGTCCAACGGATCAAGCGCAGTCTGGTTCGATCGGATTTGCTCCTCTTCGTCTGGGTCTCGCAACAGTCGATCCGTGTCAAAGTCCCCCATTCATTGACTTCAGCAGAGCGTGGTCGATCGTCGCGTGGAGAGTGCGCATCCAGGCTCAGTTCCGCCGTCTTCTTCACAGCAGAATTTCTTTTCTGCGACTTCGACTCGAGATCCCTCGACTCGGAGGAAGAGCGTCCACACCAGCAGCAGTATACGGCCGTGGGCATTCGGCGTTCTTGTCAGGACCACTGAAACCACCAACAACCGGTTCTGCCGAGCGAACTTTGCGTCCAGGCGAAGAAGTCTCGGGTGAAGCAAATGCGCTGCTCGTTGTCAATGTCTGCCCACCCTGAGAGAAATTCCACGGCGTTCAGCCTAGCTCCGCAGCTTGCGACCCAATTG